>PVIU01013577.1:0-55237 GCA_004026605.1 Ondatra zibethicus | reverse complement strand
TTTCATCCGATGGATGGAGATAGAGACAGAGACCCACATTCACATCAGAGCAATGGATTGAGCCCCCAAGGTGCAGTTGAAGAGCAGAAGGTGGGAGAAGATGAGTTAGGAAGTTAGGACCGTGAGGGGCTGGTCCACCTACTGAGACAGTGTGCCTGAACTAATGGGAGCGCACCAATCCAGCTGGACTGGGACTGAAGGAGGTGTAACATAAACATCCCATTTAGAGCTAAAAATTCTACAGAATTTTATTATCCATACATTGACCAGATGTGGGTCTCTATATCAATTATTGCCTATTAGTAAAAAGGAAACTCTTCTAATGAGGTTTGAGAGATGTACTGGTCAGCATATAAAGAAAATAATTTATTGGGCAGTTTATTACTATATCTGTTAAGCAAAAAAATAGTATTAAATTCTCACCTTGGGCCTCTGATCTAATGAGTCACAGGGTTTTGACTCAGTAAATGGTACAAGCATAAGTTCTATCTTGTGATGGTGTCTAAACATACAGCTTTACACTCTTGGGGATATATCCAAAAAATTCTCAGGTAATTCGGTGGATCTATAAAAAATCATTCTGAATGAGGTAACCCAGACAACAAAAGACAAATATGGTATATATTCACTTAAATGTGGATGTTAACTGTTAAGTCACTGATAATCAGAATATCATCTATATAATAAAATAAGTTAGGTATAGATTAAGAAACTAGGGTGATCTACCTAGGAAAGGGAAATAGAATATATAGTTATGGATGGACAACATGGGGTGGTTTTGAAAATGTAGCCTCAAATGAGAAGGATAATAAAGGGAATAAATAGAGGAAAAATTGAAGTTTAAGGCTAGTAGAGGAGGTGTATGGAAATGCAATACCATGGAAACTACTGAAATTATATCCATATAGGAAAGAAAGCTAAATGAATTCACCAAATGACATGAGGGCAACATCATAACTAGACATCTCTTGCCACTAAATGGAGCCTGCTGTGCTGGGAATGATTTGTACCTAATCAAGTTGTTGGCCAAACAACTTGACGGAAACCACCAAGCACTTGGACTTATGCCAAGGCTGTTTATTAGTTGCTTTCACAAACAGCTGCTAAAATCCTATTGCTTAAGACAACAAAAACAACTCGCCAAATATAGAGAAGATGAGCTATATCTACTGACTTGTTTTCGTGGGAGATGAGGTTCTCTGGGTGCCGCCAGAGGTGAAAAGTAAATACAAATCCAGCTACAAAGTTCTTCAATCTCCAAAGGTGACTTGCATGCAAGATTAGCTGTTGCAACAGTAGCACAAAGTTTGTGTGCTACTAACCAATATCTGACAGGGTTTAAGGACCACTCCATGAGATGGGTACCATGTCGAACATTGCTCAGGAGGACAAGAACATGAGACTAGATAGGACATGGACCTAGGGTAAAACCAAGCACTACTGTTCTGCCAAATGAATGTAGGTATAAAATGACTCCTAACTACATTCTGGTATACTCATAGATCAATGTCTGGCTCAGTCACCACCAGAGAAGCTTCTTCCTTCAGTAGATGGGAACAAATAGGAATATCCACCTTTGTACAAGAGTGCCAAGAGTGACCCCAAATAGGCTGTCTCTCAAAGTCCTCACCTCAGAGCTGAGGGAATTTTTTGAGTTTGAGGTAGATTGTTAGAGCCAGAGTAGATGCTATACACCAAAGGCATAAGTCCTTCTAGACACAAGAGTGACATATATGAACTCACAGAGGCTGTGGCAGCATGCAGTCTGTCCAAGTATAAGCCATATAGGGTTCCCACAGCTGGGAACCAAACTAGGGGACTCCTTACAAGAAAGTTGTGCCAAAATGGCCAACTAAAATCCAAGAAAGCTTGGAAAGGAATTCTAGAATCTAAAAAAATAAAGATTAGCTGCATTTTTCCCCAAATGGGCTTTCCTTGCTGGCAGCATGCTGCGGCTCATTTAAGAGAGGTTTTCCTGCTTCAGCAGTAGCAGAAAAAAAGCAGTGCCACTTTGAAATGCTAGCTTTCTGAGCTGTGCTGCCAGCGCAATTCTGACTCATTCTGGAGGACTGGCTATGGAGCCTTTAAATGGGGGTTTGTGAAAAGAGTGCTACAACTTGCTTAATGGCAACATAGTCTGGCTATTTGCCTAAAATGGGGATGTGAGTATGTCTCTCAAAGGTACCAAACAGCTCTACCATGCTGGGCTGGGTGGGGAAGCAGAAAGCACTGTATTTCCCTTGATGGGGAAAATATCAACCAAGCACAACTAGTTAGAGTGTGGTTACCTGGGGTCCAGGTAGCAAAACCGTGAGGACACAGGCACTTGCTCTCTCCACACTGTGTCTGCCAGACAGATAGGACATCAGACCTCCCACTCTTGTAGCGTGAGTTTCCCCTTTTTAACCATTAAAAAATACCCATTCTTCTTGAGCTGGCTTGGTTATTTATCCTACCTACCTAATTCCCCAATACTTGGCACCCAATGTTCGTGGGGCTTTCAGACCCTCTTGTGGCTCAGGCTAGCTGCCACCAGCAGCGACCACACTGCATTCATTTGGGCATAGACTGTCCCAGCTTCCCTGGCCACAACTTGTGCCACCACTCGCATCGAGCCCTCACCACTCAGGCAGGCATCCAGCCCAGCTCTGTCGCCACCACAGACATAGACTGCCCCCTCAGCTCCCCTCGGCTCTGCGCCCCGCTGTGCACTTCCCCTACTCCTCAGCATGTTCATTTGGGCTTAGACTGGCCAGCTTGCACCCAACCCCAAGCCCCTTAGCAGCGTCTCTGCTCACTCCCCATCCCATGCCTGGCACCGTTGTGTGAGCCTCATAGCCGTGCTCAGCTTCTCCCCCATGCCGCTGGTGCTGCAGGCTTTGGGTCCAGTCAAAGCTGCCACACCGCACCTATTGAACAGCCAAGGACATTCGCAGAGCACACAGTCTGTGATTAATAATAATAATAATAATAATAATAATAATAATAATAATAATAAACTTCTTGATTTGAGTGTTTTTCAGTATTTCCTTTAAATTCAGCCATCTAAAACCAATTACCCCACCACCTACTGGCAGGCAATGGTTATTGAGCCTACCCAACCTGATTGAACCACAGGTAAGATTTATTAATACTTTGAATTTAAAAAAGGGCAATATGTCAGACAATCTTAACCTCCAAGGATTCCAAAGCTTTTTCACTTACACCATATGTGAGGTTTTCCAAGACACATATGAAGTCCTTCCTACATGGCTATTTCTAGGATTCACCTTTTTTCTTGTATTCGGTAGTTTTTTCATAAAAATGTGGGTTTGACAATAGTAAATGATGCAGTCTTTACAGACTGAATCCAGCCTTCTTAGAAAAGAAGTTGGAAATCTAAGGAAGGACATGACCATTTTAACTAACAATTTTCAGTCAGCTGAGGTACATTTACACACAATTCAGACTGATGCCAAACTCTTCAAGAAAGAGATTGCAGATCTCAAGGAGGATACTAGGACTTTGTTTAATATGACTCAGTCAATTGAACTATTTTTGGAAAAGGTACAGTCTAATAGTAATTCATTTAAGGAGAGATTCAGCACACTGGAGAAGGAAATGGCTGATTTGGCACATAAGACCCAGTCCATGACAGTGGGTGCTGAAACATTGTTTGAGAGGATTTGCACTGTTGAATGCATTAATTGGACTCTGTCGAAGGGTTATGACAGATTGACTGATAGAATGTCTCTCCAATAAGGTAATATACATGCCATGAAGATTATGTCCAAGGATGAGATACTATCTCTCATGGACAGACTTCATACCTTAGAATCCTCAATGAGGGCATTAGAGCAGAATACTGGACAGGAGATCCAGACCTTACAGAAGGCAATGGTAAACAGATTTGAAAAGATTGAGGATACCAAAATATCGACTTTGATGACCAGGAGCAAAAGGTAAGAAGGCAAAATTTAACTTTGTCAGTGCATAAAACTCTCTGGGATAGCTTCCCCAGAGTTCTACCTACCTTCCCAGTCATAATATCAGAAAAAGTAGCCGGGTCCAAATACCTTAAGGTTATCAAGGAATATACATGGGAGCCTGTACGTATGAGTGCGTTAAAAGAAATTAAACAAGCAATTATGACTTATGGACTACATTCGTCCTTTGTTAGAGAGATGATCAAAACCTGGGCTTTCAGTAACAAAGCCATTCCTCATGACTGGGCTCAGTTAATCTCAGCTGTCCTAGAAAGTGAGCCACAATTGCACTGGAGATGCCTTTTTAAAGAAGAAGCAAGAATTTTAGAGCAACAGGAAAGAAAGGAACTGAGATTTCCCTAGATCAAATTCTAGGTGATGGACTTTACTTTGATCCTCAGGACCAAGCTCTTTATGATGACCACACCCTGTCTGTATATGCCACAGCAGCTTTAAAGGCTAGGGACAGGGTTCAGAAACCAGGACAGAGAGTGGAATCATATCTTAGGGTTAAACAGGGTCAGAGAGAACCCTTTAATGACTTTTTGCAAAGACTAACTAGGGCTGTAAAAATAGGGATAACTGACCTAGAAGCTAGGTGTATAATAATTGAATATTTAGCTTATGAGAATGCCAACATAGAATGCAAAAGGATCCTGGGGCCTTTAAAGATCAGATCAATGAATGCCCATACAATGAATGCCAAGACATTTGATTTTGGTACTAAAGCGTGGGTAGGATAAGCAATTTCCAAGGTAAGAAAAGACATCAAAATACAAAGTGTTTTAATTGTGGTAGATTGGGACATATGAGAAGGGATTGTAGACAACAGATTTCCAGGAATAAAGCCTCTTCTGGGAATAACAGGAACAGGAGGACTCAGCCTTCAGGTTTATGTAGGAGATGTGGGCAAAGGCCGACATTGGACAAATGAATGTAGGTCAACAAGAGATAGACAAGGCAACCCAATACCATCAGAAAATGCCATGATGAATGTGGTCCAGTCATTCCCGGTTACTGTGGAGAATGTGTCTCATCAGGAAAATTAGAAGGTTCCATGTCTGCTGTCAAAAGCAATAATGGTCTGAATGGTGAGATAAATGTGGAAAATGAGTCAAGTAATCTGGTGGGACAGAGGAAACGTATATTCTTGCAGACATCTATAAATGAACAAAGACCAAAGCTAACAGTGTGTATCAATGGCATTTTTATTGAAGGCTTATTAGACACAGGTGCAGATGTAAGTATCATTACTCCAGAATCTTGGCATCCAAATTGGCCTCTTCAGGAGGCAGATATTCAGTTCATGGAAATTGGAACCCTATCTCTGGGTAAGACAAAGCATGAGGTGGGTTGAATGCATGGGGCCATAGGGTGAATCCAGAGCTTAGTTGTATTCTTACCATATTGTCTTCCAGAATTTCTCCTACAGGAATTTTAATGCAGAGAGATGATATTATCTTAAAATGGATCTTTTTACCACATAAACCAAGAAAAAAATTAAAAACTTATGTGGAAAAATTAATTAATTATAAAAGGTAAATTGAGACTTCGTCAACTAACAGGCATAGACCCAGCAGAAACTATATTGCCTTTCACTACTGATGAGATAAGAAAGTTATGGGAAGACAATAAACCATGGCAAAGAGCTTGTGCTAATGTTTTGGGAGAAATTAATAGCAACTATCCTAAAAGCAATAGGCTTAACCTTATAAAGAGAACTTCTTGGATTCTTCCTTGAATAATACGTGATGCTCTGATAACTGGAGCCCATACATTTTATACTGATGCCAATAAATCAGGGAAGGCAGGTTACAAATCAGACGAATTGAGTAAGGTGGAACAAAGCCCTTATAATTCTGTCCAGAAGGCAGAATTATATGACATTCTTATGGTGCTGAGAGATTTTAAAGAACCTCTTAATATGGTTACTGACTCGCAATATGCAGAAAATTATCTTGCATATTGAAACCGTTGAATTTATACCAGATGATACAGAACTGACTTCATTGTTTATCCAGGTACAAGACATAATCAGGAATAGGCTTTGCCCTATGTACATAACACACATCTGATCTCATACAAGTCTTCCAGGTCTTCTAGCACAAGGTAATGCAGAAATTGATCAATTATTGATTGGAAATGTGCTGCAGGCTTCTGAATTTCATTAAAAAAATCACATCAATAGCAATGTTTTGAAGAAAGAATTTCTATAATGTGGCAACAAACTAAGGAGATTATAAAGAGATGTCCTACTTGCTCTTTCTATAAACAAACACCACTACCTGCAGGGACTAACCCAAAGGGTACTCAAGGGAATTAAATTTGGCAGATGGATGTGTTCCACTTTGCAGAATTTGGCAAATTAAAATATGTACACCACACCATTGACACTTATTCAGGTTTTCAGTGGGCAACTGCTTTAAGCTCAGAAAAAGCTGATTCAGTAATTAGCCATTTATTAGTAGTCATGGCCATCATGGCTATACCTGCACAAATAAAGACAGATAATGGTCCATCTTATGTCTCTAGGAAAATGAAGCAGATTTTTGCTTATTATAATATTAAACATGTTACAGGTATGCTACACAATCCTACAAGTCAAGCAGTTAGAGAAATATCAAATCAAACTATGAAGGATATGTTAAACAAACAGAAAGGGGTGGAAAATACCCCCAGAAATAGACTACATAATGCTTTATTAATCTTAGATTTTCTTAATGCTAATGAGAAAGGGAAATGGCAGCAGAAAGGCATTGGATAATGGAAAAGTCTGCTGAATTAAACCAACCGGTTTATTTCAAGGATGTGCTGATCTCTCATTGGAAGCCAGGAGATGTTCTATGTTGGGGAAGGAGTTTTGCTCTTGTTTCCACAGGAGAAGAAAAATTGTGGATACCATCAAAATTAATAAAGGTTTGGTTTTAAGAGGAGGAACCTCTTGGAAAGGATAAATCACAGCTCATCCGCAATGATGATAATATACAGGTGGTAAGAGAAACACATAGATGGGGGCAAGGTTCTTTTCTTATCTTGGCTGGAAAACACTCATCTTCAAAAAAATTAATGGACCCTGGATGTTTGAATACTGACAGATGGAAACAATTTACAACCCAATAAGGATCAGCAAGAAAATCGAATAGGTTCCATAAGTGAAAATATTCATAACATACTTTTAGACACACATGAATGTACTTATATTTATAAATATATGGAGCTGGTTTTGGTGTTGGACTCTGGTTCAATCCCTTTCTAATTCCAAGCCTGTTGTTAAGAGAAATGCCAGAGTTTCTGTCTCATGTCAAGAGCCATAATATGGAACAAAAGGAAAAAATAATTTATAAAACTTCTTTGCCTTTCTTCATATCTATTTTTGCCTTTATCATACCTTTCATTGAATATATATGTATGTCTATATAAATAATGCTTAAGTTTTCCATAATAAACAATAAATTTCCCTGCAGTAATCTTTGAAGTTTCCAGCAAGAAGGTTCCAGCCCCACAACAATAAATCCATCTGGTTACTATGACATCATGATGCTGATAGCACTACTATAAGACCTGTTTTGGATATCAGCTGCACAGGACGGTTCCAACTTGGCTAGCTGAAATGGTGCACTTCTTTTACAACGTTCTGGCCAGACCTCCGCAAAATACTCAGAGACTATTTGCAATTTTACTAGCAGACATAGACCCAGCAGAAATTATAGTGCCTTTCACTACTGATGAAATAAGAAAGTTATGAAAAGACAATGAACCATGATAAGATGACGTCCCCTCTCCCAGCAAAGTTTGCCCTCAGGCTTAGAGACATCATTTAGGGGTTGATTATAATTGGTATATGGTTGAGGGATGAAGGAGGAATTTTATAGGGTCAGGGATCTTTTTTAAAAGAGGGATAATTGGATGATGGGATAATAGATTGGTATTTGTGAGTTATTGTTTTTAGACAATTATATTAGTATAGACTTTTGTATATTGATACAAAGTTAAATTATATTAAATATTGTATGCATGTATGCTTCTACCTCTGTTTAAAACATTGTTTATGTATTGATATATTTATTTACCATACCGCAGTGTACATTACTGCCGCTGATCAAGATACTTATACATTGTTTACATTTGAAGATCATTGTCCTCATTTATTGCACTGCTGTTTACTGTCTTAGTCTTTAAGTTAGACAGGTATTGAGAATTATAGATCAATAGTCATCTATGTTTGTCATATTTATAATTAGACTAATCAGGTTCTTTAGATACATAGAGAGTATACTCAGTATAGATAGATATCTTCAACCTCTTCAAGGAGCTGTAGAAAATGGCCTTTATTCTAACTTAGAGTTCCATGGTAGTGAGATACAATTGCTCCTAGCAACACCAATCTATTCCTGAAAGAATGTTGAGCACCAAAGACACTCCACCTGGAGCCTTTCTTCTTGGCAGAACTGGCCTTTGGGCAAAGAAATGCCCATACCTCAACCACTGACAGAGATTCAGAGTATCCATAAATGTATAAAACAGGACTGTCATACGCTGCCAAGATGGGTAAGATAGTTTTGAAAAGTTTCTTGCCTTTGAAAATGGTATATCAGTTACTTTAGGCCTCAGCCAAAGTTGGTTGCCTCAACATCGCAAATGAGACTTTGGGTGATTGCCCAAGTAGTCAGTTGTCTCTGTCATTTGTTGCACATTTTGGAAGTTACTTGATTGCACTTCCTGTTCACTCAAGTAATATTGTTTCCATTCTCAGATCTTTGATGGAGTTGAAGATTAGATTATTGTAGTTACCTTCCTCATGATTTAGCCAAGCTTAATTTCAATGCAATAGTTAGACTCCTTGAAATAGAATGTTTAATAAAACTTCTGTTATGCGTTCCTTGCTTAATATTGTTTATCGTTTGAAATTTTATATTTGGTATCTGTTCCTATTGTATATAGCTGTGTTGGGTTTGGATCTATCTTGTTTAGACAAAAGGGGGAAATTATGGGGAAACTATCAACCAATCACATCTAGTTAGGGTGTGGCTACCTGGGGTCCAGGTAGCAAAACCGGGAGGACACAGGTGCCTGCTCTCTCTACGCGGTGTCCACCAGACAGATAGGATGTCAGACCTCCCACTCTTGTAGCATGAGTTTCTCATTTTTAACTATTAAAAAATACCCATTCTTCTTGAGCTGGCTTGGTTATTTATCGTACCAACCTAATTCCCCAACATTCCCCTACTAATGACACAGCTTAAATTTTTAAGAAGCGCTTAGTATCGCAGTGTTGGTGCACTCCTTTAATCCCAAGCACTCGGGTGGCAGAGACAGGCAGATCTCTGTGAGTTTGAGACCAGCCTGGTCTACAAGAGCTAGTTCCAGGACAGGCTCCAGAGATACAGAGAAACCCTGTCTTGATAAACCAGAAATATAAAAAGAAGGGCGCCTGGACAATAAAGAATTACAGATACACAATAGGACAGATTCAGACATAAAAGACCTCTAAATGGGTCACAGTGTTCGATAAATGTACATAGGCTTGGGAGAGAGAAGAAAAAGAATATAGACAGTTATAAAAAGAAATAAATATTTTTTAAAGGTAAAGTCTTTAAAGATACAGAGTACATACAGTTATAGATTAAAAGAGGTAAAGAACTAATAAGCCATGTAAAGAATATACATGTACTATATACAGAGAGTCTGGATTATGTATATTACTGTGTTTTCTTTGATTTTTTTTTTACTGTGAATGAGCTAAGTACAGAGAAATATTTTATCATATGGACTTCTAAATTAAAGCAACATAAAGGTATCTTGACTTCAGAATTTGAATCTAAGGATATGTTGCTTTGGAAAAGAGGTTCTTCTTTTGTTTCTGCGGATGAGAACCTGTGGATTCTTTCCAGGCTAATATGGTTTGATGGAACAAGACCCCCCTGAAAGGTTGCCTTGAACACCCCTCAAAAAATTACTTCACCTAATAAACAGCAGGAAGCAGTTTGGAGAAGAACTAAACAATATTCCAAAATATTGTTTATAAATGTTTGTTTACATTTAAAGGGGGATATGCTATAGAGATTTACATTGATATGTATCTTGCCTTATTGATACAAATCTTAGGTCAATTTTGTTGTATTTATATTTCTACTCTTGATTAAGGTATTGTGTTTGTGCAGCTCATTTAAAAATGTAATGTATAATTCAGAAATATAGCTTAATAGAGCTTTACTCATGTTAATTAGGTTTTTTAGGTGTACAGAGATATATCAGATGGATAGGCATTCTTTAAATCTTTCAAAGACTACAGAATATGGCTTTAAAATGTTTTAACACCTTAAAACATTCATTCCTAACCCAGCTATCACCAACTGATAACAACACACAAAGGAAAAAATAGTTTTCTTCAATAGAACATCATTAGAGATACAAACTATCTTCACACTACATTCCCAACAGTAGAATAGACATAAAATGAACTCAAAGACATTTTTAGTGGATTTTGGTCTCATAATGTTTTATCTGGGCTTTTTATTTTTTTACATTACATGTCTTTTGCTTATATATTATGGTTTCCAATTTTGTATATTTATGAGGTTTCTGTGTGTGCAAATATGTGTCTCTGCATCTATATATATTTTTTGTGCCTTTTCTTTTACTCTTCCTTTGTGTTTGTTTGTTTTGCCCTATTCTGGATTGTTTATTTTATCTTTTTTATAGTTTTAGTTATATGTTTGCTTTCTAGTGAAAAAGCACATGAAAGTATGTGAACTGGGTGGATAAAGAGAATCTGGGAAGCATTTGGAGAAGGAAAACAATAATCAGAATATGTTGGATAGGGAAGGTCCCAATACAAAATAAAAGGATAGTTTTTTTCTTCATCAATTTCTGTAGGGTAACCAATTCAGAGACAAGATCAGGTAATGATTGTGAGGGTGTATGTACTCAAGTGAGCAACAATTCCAAAATAAATACCAATAAATACTTTGCACTGGGCTTTATTTGATAGTCTTTCGTATATGGGAAGTAACCTGCATTTAATTCCTTTTGTACTTATATATAACTAGGAAAAGGAGAATAATGAAATAGGAAGATTTAAAGGGTCAGGCATTGGTTGTGCATGCCTTTAATCCTAGCACTTGGGAGACAGAGGCAGGATAATTTCTAAGTTAATGGCCAGCCAAGTCTACAGGGTGAGTTCTAGGAAAACTAGGGCTATATAGATAAACCTTGTCTCAAAACAAAACAAAAATAAGAAAGAAAGAAAGAAAGAAAGAAAGAAAGAAAGAAAGAAAGAAAGAAAGAAAGAAAGAAAGAGTTAAAGGAATTCTAGGATAGGAGGGCAGGGCACAGTAGTGTGTTTGAAGAGGAATAACTATATTTAAAGGCCTTTGTAAATCAAATATTTTATACATGCATATATGCATATACATGAAATATTTACAGAAACATTTATTTAAAAAATTAGAAGGAAGTTTCAATATAAAATAACTTTCAGTTATATGTAAATTTTATAGAACTGAAATTATATACAAACTTGTTCTAAAATTGTTTTATTAAATATTTCAAAGATAAATGAAAGTTATATATTATATAAAACAGTCATAATATTAGATATTCCCATTTAAAACAGTATGATGTTTATATGATCAGTAGAGGATTGGGAGGTTATTGGAACTGAAAATAATGTTATGCTACCATGAAGAGAATGTAATATTATACATAAACTGGGGTTAGCATTCATATTCGGTCAGACTTGAACACAATATCATGCCATGTTTGGCACTTGGTTTATAACTAACAAAATGGTTGCCTTAAGTCATTCAGATATAATATGGATTATCTGTTGCAAGGATAATTCACAAAGGAGAAAACAGATTGGATTTGTGATCATATGAAATATTAAGAGACAGAAGCTCAAGAATAATATTTATTTATGAACAACAATAGAAATTTGATGCAGTGCATCTTGTCTAAAGAATGTCAGATGTATCACCTGAAATAAATATAAATGTTTTGAAATTCTATTGGATACTTTCAGCCATGTGGAAGACTGGATTTATCATTTTAAGGTAGTATCTGAGTAAAAAGATGTTTTCAGGCATAAGAATGATGTACAGGAAGATTATGTGACATTAATAAATAAAACAGCCAACTGTCAACTTCATCTGTGGCAATAACTGAGGGCCTTAAATCCTCAGACAAATTATATCTGATTTAAACACTCAAATATTATTTTCATAATTATGTATGAAACAAAAGAAGAACATTAGATGTTCAAAATTAAAAACAAGTCTTAATCTGAAGTACTATTTTCTAATATTATTATTTTAAAATTTAAAAGCAAAACCTTATCTGAAGGAATATTTCCTTTACAATTATGATTAATTATGTAATGTTAAATTTTACTACTATTACTCTTATCAAAGTCAGTTGGAAAGAACAAGAACTTTGACCAAAAATATATTTGATATATATTGGGGAAAGGCACATAAGCTAATTAAATTAGCAGGAAATATTAGCAAGAAGGAATGAAATTGTGAATCTCAGGTTTCCTGTTTATGATGATGTCAAATTGAAGAAATTATTTTCTAGCACCATAAACTTTTTAAGTGTTATGTTGACATTATATAATTCCTATAAGTCAGTTATTCTGTAAAATTGAGAAGAATAAGGAAAGAAACAGAAGTCCACCTTTTAATTTAAAATGGTTCAGAATAGGTACAATTTAAAATACCATATAAAGGCCTGTCTCACAGAACAGCAATGTAAAGCTCCAAGATTGAAGGAATATGTGTAGGTATTTCAATTGCTGAATCACTCAATGGAGTACAAGGGCAGAGAGAAGAAATTGAAGAAATTACAGCTGACAGGAGCATTTTTGTCCATACTGTGTGTGCTTTTCTAGATATTCTGCTCAAAAATGTTAATTTCTGGGTTTCTCATGGGTAGCAAGAGGTACAGCAAAATGCATTCTGAGTGCTCACACATTTCAGTTTTGAGACAGCCTCTCTGCCTTGGACATCGACATATCACACTGCTAACAGTAATTGCTTCATTTTGAGTCAGTATTGAAAGGCAGGAAAATTTTAGAGTACATGAGAAGAGAAAGAAACCCTTCATCCAGAAATCTAGTTGAAGCCTTTTGAAAACATAGCAAGAATTCCAGCATAATTTCCAATTTCTTTTCACCTCCTTCCTTTCCCAGCTGTAAATGTGCACTTTTCTAGAAATATCATCAGAACTAGATCTACAGAAAAAAGGCCAGTACTAAAGTTATTGTGCTATCTTAGTGGCTCTTGGTTTCACTTTATCAGATTATAGCTATAATATCAACCAAGGAATACACAGAACGACCTCACTTTTGCCTTTTGTCAAAAAAGAAAGGAAGAAAGGGGGCAGGTAATTAGAAGCATTATTAAATATAACTTTATAATCAGCAAAATGGTTTATGGGATTACTGTCTATTTAGGAGCCTAACTCCACATTTAGGTGCATTTTACTTTCTGTGACCCTGTATCTGAAGAGTATGCATATTCTTAGTTATGTCTTACTTTATTCTGAACATTATGTCTTACTTTATTCTGAACAAAGAAACGCTGTTTCTTTCAATCCTTTCAATCCTATATTAAATACATATACAATAAAAATTTTCAATTTTACTCTATTATGTTGACTAGTCCTTAATTTTTTTTTAATTTTCAAAACCACAAGTTCTGGTTTGGCTTTATTTGAGATCTTTATAACTTTATGCAAACTCTACAGAACGTTGGGTGCGGCAGTATGGAACTTTGTCTCTCCTTGATAAAGATGGGTTGAGGAAAGATATTGTGATAATTTAACTGAAAATGCCCCCCCTCCCCTTAGGCCCATAGAAAGTGGCACTATTAGGAGGTGGAACCTTGTTAGAGTAGCAGTAGTCTTGTTGGAGGAAGTGTGTCACAGGGGTGAGATTTGGGGTTTGAATGCTCAAGGTAGGGACAATGCTACTCTATGTTCTTGCTTCCAAATACTCCAGATACAGAGCACTGAGCTACTTACCCAGCACCATGTCTGCCTTTTGTCGCCATGCTTCCTGCCATTATGGTAATGGAATAAATGTATGAACAATAAGCGGTAAACGAAGACTGCTCATTTATTTCTAAGCTGCCCAGATCCAAATAATTACAGAAAAACTCTATTAATTACACACTGCTTGGCCAATGACTCAGGTGTATTTCTGGCTAGTGCTTACATATTAAATTAACCTATTTCTATAAATTTGTGAATCACCCTGAGGCTGTGGCCTTCTGGTAAAGTTCCTGCGGTGTCTTTCTTTTTCAGCGGCTACATGGCATCTCCCTTACTCCATCTACTCTCTCTATATATATATTCTTTCCAGCCTAGCTATATTATTTCCTGCCATAGGCCAAAGGAGCTTTATTCATTAACCAATAAAAACAACACATATACTGAAAGACATCCCATATCAATAAGCCAGCCCCAATCAAATGTTTTCTATTATGAGTTGTCATGGCCTCTTCAGATCAATATAACCCTAACTATGACAGGTGTTTTATAAACCAGAGATATCATTTTAATTTGGTAAATCTTACTTTCTTCCTTTAAAATATTTTTTCATTACTTATTTATTTTGGTGTATTCCATTGAGCACATGGAGAAGTCAGAGGACAATTTACAGGAGAAATTTTCTTTTCTTCCACCATGTGAGTTCTGAGGATGGTATCTTCTCCCAATGAGTATGAATCGTCTTGCTGCTCTCTCACTTATCAGTCTTAGGTTTCATTTAATTTGTATGGTTACTGAGATGAGACATATTTGGTTTTCTGCTTAAACTTTAGTCACACACACACACACACACAGAGAGAGAGAGAGAGAGAGAGAGAGTAGACAGAAGGAGAGAGTAGGGAGATAGTGACAGACTGACAGATAGTTTCCTAAACTCACAGTAGAAACTTGGGAAGACTGATAACCTGTTCATTTTGTTTCTTTGCTTGCTTTCTTATTTTACTTCAAGAAGGAATGTGACAGAAACCTGGGCCATTTTATCTCTCTATAATAAAAAGGCATCTGAGTCATAAAGAGTGCCAGTAGCAACTTCCCCATTTGAGAGACAGATGAATTCACTGTCTTGCCCTGCTTTAAATTCCAGCACTAATGGCAAGGAAAAGCCTCACAATAGGGAGCACAAGGATGCACAGGTCCCTCAGTTGCTGTCCTGCTGCCACCTTGGCTGCGCCCAGCCATCTACACATGGCCTGAGGCTGAGAAGTAGCTCTCTAAATTGTACAAGTACATTCCAAATTATTTTTCATTACTGTGAGAGTAAACATCACTTAAGTAGACTTCTTAAATTATCACACAGAGCCAAATCGACCGCTTTACTATAAATAAAATTTTGGTTTCACAGTAATTCATGAGTTACTTTTAAAAAGGAAATTAAAATAATTCATATTAAATGAATTAAACAAGATTAAAAGGCAACAGAATTCTTTCACAGTTGTTGTCGCATAGATAAATTTTGTCCACTAGATACTTGGGAGTGAGGTCATTTTTTTTCTTTTTTTTTTTATTTCCTAACATTCAGTAAAGACTAGACCACCTGGCACACACATCTTGGCAAATAGGCCTCCAAATTTTGGTAATGGAGAAAATGGTAAGATGTAATTTTGTTGATCAAAGAGCTGAAGTCCTGTTTTGAAACTCTTTGTGTTGTGAAAATGCGCTTTTCACTTAGAGTGAATGCGCGACTAGAGTCTATTTGGTGGAACTGAATACAGTACGTTCAGCTCTTTCCCCTGTCCTCGGCGTGCTGTCCTCTCTCTCAAGCAGCATATTGCGCTCTTAGAGCAGATAAATTCATAAGTTATGACTGGCAGTTATATGCGAAATTTTGCTTAGCTCTGCAATAGGAACAGTGAGTCTTTTTAAGTGAAATTTTCTTTGCAACTCTTTAGAGTAAGATTAAAATAAAACTTACTGATTTACCATTTTCACTTACAGGCCAATTTTATTGCTAAAACTCTCTTGTTATTCAAACGCCCTTAAAAAATTCCTCAGGGATTACACTGTTGTGTCCAGGTTGTAAGTAAGAAAGCTGATATGGAATGCATGTAGCTTCAGATGTCCAAAGGAGCCATTGAGATGACAGGTTTTGAGTTTGGAAATTATTGGTCTCTTTTACGTGAATTATAACACATTTGCTACATTGGATGCATTTGGTCTTGTTTTACCCTCTTTTTTTAGATTCCAGTTTTTAATCAACCAGCATTCCCTGGACTCTAATGTCCAACCCTCTTTTTCTGATCCCATGCTTCCTTCAATTAAACAGATTGGAGCTTTCAAAATACAGTTAAAGCCAAAGCAAACCTGCTCCAGCTATGTGGCAGATGTTCTCATTCTAGACTGAATTCGTTATCCAATCTCCCTCTGTTTTGTATGCTTTTATTGTTCTTGATTTTGGAGACGACTGCAAATTAATGAATTGGCTCTCAAATCCCCTCTTGAAAACCTGCTTATAGTGGTGGACGGTCTACCCAGGTATGGAGGCAGAATTAATTAGCAGCACAGAAGAAAAAGCACCTCGAAAGACCCTGTATCTAATGCAAATTTTCAAGTGCTTAATGTTACTCAGACTCATGTGGTTATTGCTGCAGTACATGGGATGAAGTGATAGTGCTGCCAGGTTTTGAACTTGGACAGATTTCTTGGGAACTTGCGAGAAACAGGGATGAAAGGTGTGCCAGAATAACCTTCTCCAGTTGAAAGATTGCACCCCAGATTTAAAATACCCCCGTATCACCATGTTATGCTGTTGTTTGGCTCTGACCTTTGATGAAATGCAAGACAGACACAAGTATGCCTGTCAGACAGATGGAAATCAAAATGACATTATTCATATTTATGAGCCTGTTGGAAAATGATACTACAGATTTGTGGCAGAATGGATTGCTGATTGGAAACTAGATGAGAAATAGATCATTATCAGCTTGACTGGGCAGCTTCAATCACCTTAGTCAGGAAGGTAAGAATATGTAAAAAAAAAGAATTCCTTTAATAACTAAAGTCTCCCTAAAAAGAATAAAAGTAGGGTATGACCATGTACATTTTTCTTGTTTTGCCTCCAGGACTCCAAGATGTAAACAAACAGAACTCCCTGAACACAAACTTAGACATGCCTCATCACAGCTACCAGCTCCCAAAGCAGTGAGGGCCAGGAAGAACAACTGAAACCTCAAAATCTATGACAAAAAATTAACCATTGTTCCTCCCATTTTGATTTTTCAGGTACTTAGTCATGCTGATACAAATCTGTCATATTTTATGAAATAAAACCAACATCATGATTTCCATCCTACAATTTTCAAAATGGGACAGTTATTTAACAGAAAGAGAAGCAAGATTTGTAAACCTTTGATTCTTTCAGCCCTCAGTCTATAAGTATAAAAATACCTTTGAATCCATATAAATTTTACACAGTGAGATATTATAAAGGTTTAATGGTATAAGACATTGACAAAATTCTCACTCTAAAATCTCAAGACTTAAAATTGGTGACAAGGAATCTTCTCAAGGCGCTGTACATTTAGTCAGTGTACTGAAAAGGTTTTTTTAACAGCTCATGCCAGTATTATATTGCAACATGTCGTTACCCTGTTACTGCTTTAATAGCTCATCACACATCTGGGTCTCATGGTCAGTCATTTTTGTTCTATCGTTCTCAAAGAAAGACATACAAAACAGATTTTACTACACAAAAGTCAGGGTGACAGAGCACCTCCATCTGGGAGCTGGAATGCAGAGTATGGTGCAGGCTCTTTTCCAGCTCCTAGACAACACCTGAGTTCATTGGCTCATTTCCTCCCCTTCTTTCTTCAAAATTAAGAAAGTAGCATCTTTCAGTATCTTCCATATTCTTCTGATTTCGATAATTTTAAGGGATTGGAACCTTGCATGGATTTCTTTTACAAGAAATTTTTGCTAAAGAATTTGTGCATTCCTGGGTCCATGTTAATTGTTCAGTAAAATCTCCCATTCTGATGCTGTTAATGAAATGCCAGTTACTGTCATGTTTTCTATGAGTAAAGCATTCATTTGCCAAGTTCCAGTGATTGAGATTCCATAATCCTGGACATGAAGATACAGATGGGAAGGGCCGTTCTGTCTTCTCCAAATCTGGTATGTTTTTGCTTATGGGAGTACCCAGATGTTAGATAAGGAATAGGGAAACAGGGTGAATATGATCAAAATTCATGTGTTACATTCTCATTCAATAAATAAATAAATAAAATTTATTTTAAAAATATGCAAGCATGAAGATTCTTTAAAGACAAAAGAAAATTAAAGTAAAATAAAAAATCTTAATACAGTTCTTTATTTTTATTCGTTCTTCAAGAATTTCTTACAATGTGTTTTTATTGTATTTCCCTCTCCTCCTTATCATCCCAGATCCAACAACCTTTCCTAATACTTTTTTTTTTCGAGACAGGGTTTCTTTGTTGCCTTGAAGCCTGTCCTCGCTCTAGCTCTTGTAGACCAGGCTGGCCTTGAACTCACAGGGATCTGCCTACCTCTGCCTCCTGAGTACTGGGATTAAAGGTGTGCGTCACCACCCCCGGCCACTAATACATTTTTTAAAAGTAGGACTATGGGCGTCACTGTTTTAAAGTGCTCGATTGTAAGCATGAGGTCTGATCTCCCAAACTCATATGAAATAACCGAGTGTGGCATTGCACACTGTGATACCAGTGCTGAGAAGGTAAACACAGGCAGATTTTGGCTCTCACGTGCCAGTCAGATTAGCCTATGTGTTAAACTCAAAAGCAGTGATAGACATTGTAAAGAAAACGGACAACAACAAATGACAGTGGAAAGAACCTGAGAAACGACATTCGAAGTTGTCCCTTTTCATCCAAAGGCATGCACACTCAGCATAGATATACCTGTACACATACACATCCACAGAGATACAAATATGCATGCAAAATTACTTAAGATAAAAAAGAAGATGAAACATGCTGTATGTACATTCAGAAAAAAACATTAGATAAGCAAGACAGGTCCAAAGTATTAAATGATATAGAATTTTTAGAAAAAAAAAGAAATAAAATGCTCTGAAAAAGAAAAAGAATAAAGGAAATGCTCAAAAAAGAGTAAAAGAATAAATTATATTATAGGAGCTGGTTCAGCACATAAGAGCACTCGCTTCTATTCCAGAACACTGAGGTTTGATTGCCAACACTCTTCAACAACTCACATCCCTTTGTAACTCCAGTTTCAGGGGAATCCAATGCCCTTTCTGGTATCTGCAGTCACAAGACACACATGTGTTTACAAATGTACATGCATTTAAAACACACACATACATGAAATAAAATGTTTAAAGAAATAAATTAATGAATTGATATTCATTAAAGTATTTTTAAATTCAAAATTATTACAACCTTATTTATGATACATGCATATGCATTCATATGTGCATATTTCATAAAATGTTATATATTTTCCCCTGGCCACCTTTGTTGTCTATTGCTGTGATTAACACCATGACAAAAACAACACGAGGAAAGAAGAGGTTATTTGAGTTTACATTTTATAGTCCATCATGAAGGGAAGAAAGGATAGGATCTCAGGGCAGGAACCTAGAGGCAGAAATTAAATCAAGACATTGGAGGAGTGCTACCTACTACCTTGCTTTCCATGGCCTGTTGAGTTTCATTTCCTATACAGCCCTAGACTGCCTCCTGAGGGCTGGAACTGCCAAAGGAAACTGGACCCTTTCGCAACAACCATTAATCAATCAAAAGCCCTGCAGATTTGCCTAAGGCCTATCTAATGGAGACATTTTCTCAGTTGAGGTTACTTCTTCCCATATGATTGGGTCATAGTAGCAAGAAACAAAAATGCTGACAAAATTGACACCTTGTCAACTTGTTGTCACACATCTACATCACGATTAAACCAGAACCCTTCATTTCTTGTTCATCCATAAGATTTCATATTTACATCAAAATATAAACAAACTACTCAGAAATCATGAAGAATAAATATTTTAACAGATAACTAGATGATATTGAAAAGAAGAAAAAATCATGAAGAAACTAGTTACAAAAGTACAGCATACTCATATATCCATGGAAAACAGGGAAATTCTTCAGGTGAGATTATTGTCTCACTGTATTTTCTCAGCTGTAACAAAATGTCAGAAACTATGTACCTTATAAATCATGTATTAATTATTTTTTTAAACCAGTTTCGGAAAGTACCAAATCTAAGATCAAGACACCAGGTATGTCTGCTGAAGTCATCCTTCTCAGAGACTACACTTGCCTTCTGGTGTGTTTTACAGCTGGAAACAAAATTGTCTGGTGTATAAACATTACAACACCTATCCCATTCATAATGCCTCACTACAAAACCCACATCCTTTGACCTACTGTTCTGGGCTCAAAGTCAATATGCAAATTTTATAGATTCACCAACATTCAGACAACCCAGATTACTATTGATAATGAAAAAGAAGAGTTTAAAATATATTTGCTAAAAGTAATATAAATGGCAGGCAGAAGAAATTAAAAGTAGAATTTAAATCATGTGTCAACATAAGACTGCTGATCAAAATCTAACCTTTGATTATGTTTATTCTAGGTTGAATACATTCACTTGACTGATGTTTTACTTTTTAAAAGCTATTTTCTGTATGGAATTTAAATGAATGACTAGTAACTGAAGAAAAAATTGGAAATATTAAGCAAATAAAGTTTTTTTCAATTTTTCATAGTAAAGTCATTTGACTTCCTGTGTGTTCTTATGACTCATTGATAAGAAAATCAGAAAAAATGAAATCATTTAGTAACTTTGGTCCTTGTTTTGTCTGAGTCACTAAATTTAATCAGAGTTAGGTGTAGCAGATCTCATGTAATCAAAAGTGATGGGATTTTAAAGGATAGGAAGACCTGCCTGGTAGCTTCCCACGGAAATATTGACTTCCTTGTGTGGGGTTAGTCTATGGAGAAAAAGATGTAGTTCTAGAAATGTCATAAGAATACATTCTAGGGAATGTAAGGCTCGATGCTCTGTGCTAGCATATCACATCTCTGTGAGACTGAGGAATTGGTCTGAAATGAGCTTCCAACTTACTAGCATAGCTTGGTACAAACTACATTTTCATTTATCACAATCTTTATTATAGAAATAGTGCTGTAGTGAACCAATGTGAAATGTGACAGTTAGTCCGCTATTAGCAAAACATTTTTTTATTTTTTTCCCTAGAAGTCTATCAGTCAAAGAAATGAGAATTCAAGTAGCTGATAGTTTGTATCTGCATTTCAGTGTCTTAATGGATTTTTGTCAATAAGCAAGAGAGGCACAAGTCACCAAGCATGCGTCTTGATGCATATGTATGTGTTCTTTCTTCTTGTAAAATAAAATTTCAGTCTTTCAATAGTTGATCTTGATTTTATATCCATATTAACTATAAAAATAGCTGTTTGAAGAATGCAGAGATGGTATGTTATTTTCAACCAGAAATGAATTAGTTCAGAAAATACAAGAGAATATTGAAAATTATGAAAAGGAACATGAGTATTCATTTATACAGTTGTTTGTTCATTAATTGTAAGAATGTGAGCATTTTATTTTTTTAAAAATCCTTATTACTATAAATAATAATTTTTAATTTCCAAAACTATGGTGCACTTTATGTAACTTCTCCCAGGTTACATCCGTTTTCTTCTGATGTTAATATCTTGGCAAACTATAGTGCATGAATCAAAGATACAAATATTATTTAACTATAAAATTTGGAAAAATTGTTTGGATTACAGCAGTTTTCCCATAAAATAGCTTTTAAACTGCCACTGAGCCCAAAGCAGATTATACTTCAAGTATTTGATGCTCTGTAGTTTCCTAAAGTTGCATTGATTGTGCCAGCTGCACCCTTATATACAGCACAGCATAAAGATTTTAAAGGAAAAACTCTTCATAGATTGTCAACTCATGTATTTCCACATAATTTCAGGACACACATGATGTCACCAGTGCTTATTAGCCAGTGGAATTTGACTTGACCACTAGAGTGAGTACCATTCACCTTCATTCTCCAGAGTTGTTGATATTGTCCTCTCATGTCTATATCTAGCATTTGTTTTTGTTTCTTTGTCTTTTTAATAGTTGGGATCGAAGGTGGAATTGTAGGATATCCTTACAGGCTACCTTCTATATAAGGAAGGGTACAAAAAGACAATTTTCTAGACTCTTCTGATAGGATGGGATGAGGCTTTTCTCTGCTATTCAATCTTATATAATATTCAAATGACAAATTGGATAATATTATATGGAATTATTCCATACTTTTCATTTTGTTAATCATTTTTTGTTCTGGTTTTCCCAGTGGGAGGTCTGTAAGATGGCTCTTTTATCTACTTTTCATAGCCTGTATTATCTCATAGTTATATGAGTGTTTCCTTTGATAATTTGTTTACTTCCTGGCATCACAATATATTTTAGGCTCATCTTTTATTTTCTTATTCTAAATCATACTTACATTTATTAAAGAATGATATCTGAAAATCCAGACAAGACTGTTAGATTAAATTCAATGTTACTGAGTATCAGGCTATCTAGGGCTTCACATGCCAAAAAGGAGATATGTGACTATAAAATAGGATTGACATATACTTATACATGAAATGGTTATCCTCATCAAGTATGACATGATTCATTTGACCTTCATTCTCCTGTTTGGCATGTGTGTGTGTATACTTTATATTGATTTATATGTGTGTATGTTTACACATTATTACATATGTGTGTATATACATGTATGTGTGCATGTATATATAAAGAATTAGAGAAACAACAGGCCAAATATTGTATTAAAGTAGGAAATATAGATTTTTGGTGTGTTGCTTGAAAGATAAGGAAAATTTTAAAAATATTCTGCTCCAAATGCCAATTTAAAATATTTTAATAATTTATTCTTTAAATATTTATTTACTTATATGTATGTGCATGAGTGTTTTGCATAGATGAACATATGGGCATCATATGCCACTCTAGTATCTGCAGAGGCTTGGAGAAGGCATCAGATCCCTACCCCCTAGATCTGGAATTAATGGGCAGATACGAGCTGTTTCAAGGCTGGTAGTAAATAAACCTAAGTTCTCTGTACTGACAGCAAGTGTCAGCATATATATGTGGAGATCAGAGGACATTGTGCATGTACAGGCTGTCCTCACCACATTGATGTTGAGGACCAAACTCAAGTTAACAGTTGTGGGGGTTCAAACATATATTTATCGGATCCATCTTTCTATTTGTATATCAGACATTTTTAAACATATTTTAAGAGATCCAGTTGGAGCTGGGTATTGGTGAAACACACCTTTAATCCCAGTACTTGAGAGGTGGAGGCAGTGAGTTCAAGGCCAGCCTGGTCTTCAAAGCTTCTGGGACAACCAGAATTGTTACACAGAAAAATCCAGTCTCAAAATACCAGAAAAAAAAGAGACCCAATCGAATGTCTACTTTACCATTGTATTTCAAGTATTATCAGCAAGTTAAAATGGATCAATATCAGATTTTGTCATCTTATAATTGCTTTAGTGATATGACATATAATTTACTAACTATTAAAAAATGGAAAAATTAAATTTGAAGCTATAAGATCTGACATTTCAATGAATGAAAATGTTTATCTCAGGCCAAAGTTTGATAAACAGATTGAGAAACAGTGTAGTTGTTGCTTAACTTTAATAACCCACGGCTCCTACACTGCAGACACAAATGAAAACTAAATTGGGACCTGTCAAAATCCTCCTACATTTTTTCTTCTTCATTCAGAAAAAAAAAATGAATTTCATGATCCCTTCAGAGTCTGTGCCTGCAGCTCTCGACGTTCCTGTGATAACCTGAAAGTGACTCAGCCCAAACAACACTGCTTCCTATTGATCCATGAGTAGGAAAGCTGTCTCCTTCTGAACTCTCAAAATTGTCGTTTCCATAACACAGACTGTTTTCTTTATATTTCAGTTGGTAAAAAAAAAAATCCTCGTACATTTTTTCAGATTTTGATCAAATGTCATCTCTGGGATTTGTTTTGAGATCCCTTCTATTAAAATTGATTTACCTTGCCCTAGAACTTCTTTTCCCATTTTTTGTAGCCACCATATATTTTCTGTGTCATCCCCTCTTTGTATCTGCCTACCTTATCTGTCTCTAATATATTTTACAGGCTTCAAATATCAAAATGAAACTACTTGGATTTTTAAAGATGTAAATGCCACAGTGAATCTTAATTTTGATGCAGGTAAGCCAAGGTTAATATCAGCCTGATATTTGATGACTTTCTTATTGTAAGTATTATCCAATTTGTAATAATTATGATTGTGATTTTTACACTATATTTGTTATATATGTATGTGTGTGCATATGAATATATGTTGTTACTAATACTTTGATAACAAATATGCAATCAACGTTATTATAAGTGGTATTATTAGTGTCATAATAAATGCTAAAATGTAAAAATTCCACATTGATTCTAACAAAAACTCAATGATGAAGATGACTGCTCTGCGTAGTTTTTTCTCAGAAAATTGCTCTGATTGAGTATGAACAATGTTTGTTAACATAAGACCTGCACATTCACATCATGAACATATCAACATTGATGATAGTTCATTCCATAAGAACACCACCCTCCCTTTAGGTGAAAAGCTACAAGTACTCAGTGGTTGCTAAATGTTGCTCAAGAAAAAGAACCCATATGTATGTATGTATGTATGTATGTATGTATGTATGTATATATATATATATGTAATATATGTGTGTGTAAATAAAACAAAACTAAGTATATAAAAAGAGGTCATAAAATTGAGAATGCTGATTTTTAGGGGAAAATGGAAGGAGCTGGATGGGCCAGAAAGTTTGTAGCTACAGTTTATTCATGTATTATATGTTCAATACAAATTGAGAATTACAAACAGAGAGAGAACAAAAAAACCAAATGACTTTCAGGACTTCAGGACATTTTAACATTAGCTTTTATGACATATTTTGATTATAATCTTTCTATGTTAAATAAGAATTAAAATATAAAGGTTACCTTTATAGTCACATAGGTCACTAACATGCAAGATAACACTCTGTAAATGGAGACTGATTGTTTGTTTCCTGATTGCCCAGACCCAAACAATCACACAGAAATTATATTAATTACAAAACTGCTTTATCAATGGTTCTAGCTAGCTCTTATGTCTTAAACTAGCCCATTTCTATCAATCTGTGTATTGCAACAAGGCTATGGCAATACCTCATTTTCTACATGTCTTATTTCTTTGGCTTGGTTGGTGTCTTCTCCTCTGGCAGCTACATGACATCTCTTTGATTCCACCTATTCTCTCTATATATTTCTTTTTAGATTTTCCAACTGGCATTGCTCTGCTAAGCCATTGACCGAAACAGCTTCTTTATTAACAAATGGTAATAAAATATATTCACAGCATACAGATGAGAGTCTCACATCATCTCCCCTTTTCTGTCTAAATAAAATGGAAGATTTTAACTTTAACATAGTAAAATTACATATAACAAAACAGTTATAAAGCAAGAATTACAGTTACAATATTTATATCTAATTTATCTTTTATTATAACTAAGAAAAACTATATCTATTCTTCAACTCTGTCAAAGACACCAGAAGGATATAATATTACATAAGTAAACAGGAAGTGCATTGCAAGCAACTTCTGAAACTCTAGAATTGACAGAGACTGTTTGGACAGTCACCCAAAATCCTTCTGTAATGTTGTGGCATCCATCTTTAGCCTACAGGCCCATGAGATCCAGACTTTTCTACAAAGCATGAAATTTGAAATTTTGCCTATATTAGCAGTTTGTCAGTTGTTTTCTTCTGTGTCCTGCAGAAAGTGTGGCAGTTTCGTCTGTGAAGCAGAAACACTGAAGGATCATCTCATCCTTTGGAAAGTATAGATGCCACTTTTCTATGTCCAGTACACACAGCATACCATCAAGCAATCCAGGCAAGAACAGTTTTATGGCCAATGACTAAGTTCTTAAACATTTGAAATGCCATTTTCTGTAGGTCTTTTCTTGAAGGTTATCTGTCTAACTGACATATATCTCTGTATATCTAGAAAACCTAACTAACATAACTAAAAGTTTGACTATTAATAAAGGTTATATACTAATCTCTAATTTTTAGTTATACATTACATTTTAAATGAGCCGCACAAACACAATACCTAAAACAAGTGCAGAAATGTACATATACCCAGTATAACATAACCAACCTTAAATCTGTATCAATAGACCAAGATCTCTCTATATCATACCCCCTTTAAATGAAAACAAATATTTATAAACAATTATTTTGGGAATTTGGGCTTAGTTTTCTCCAGACTCCTTCCTGCTGTTTGTTGAGTGAAGTATTTTTAGAATTCATGGAGACTTTTCAGTGAGTCTTGTTCCATCAAACCATATTAGTCTAGAAAGAATACACAGGTTCTCATCTTCTGTGGAAACAAAAGCAGAACCTCTTTTCCAAAGTAAGATACCATTCGACTCGAATTTTGAAGTAAAGATATCATTAAAATATTTATGATGACTTAATTTAGCAATTCCCAGAATCAAATGTCTCTCTACAGTGAAAAACTTCAAAGAAAACACAGTGATATACATAATTCAGACTCCTTATGTATTTTACATTTCTATGTGGCTTATTTTTTTTACTCTATTACTTTTTAATAAATAAAGGTGGTATCTTTACTCCTTTAATCTATGTTTGTCTTTTTCCTTTTTATATTATTTTTACTCTATTTTTAAAGACTTTGTTTTAGTGTTTTAACTATTTACTTCTTTTTATAACTGTTATACTCTTTTTCCTGTCTCCCCCAAGCTTACATACTTTTTTAAAAACACTATGTCTCATTCAGAGGTTTATTTTTGTCTGAATCTGTCTTTATTGCTTATCTGTAATTATTTTCTGACCAGGAGCACCTTTTCCTTTAAATGCTAAGTGGGCGTGGCTAGGACCAACTTGGTAGCCTTGTCTTTTGGCTCCACCCAGGTCAACATGGCAGAGGTATGTTCACCGCCTCTGTGAGCCATACTCACTGCCCCAGCTCCAGGGATGCCATGAGTCCATGTCTCCACTAAACAATTAGTAACATGCTGCTCACAGACACCATTTAAGTTCTCAACCTTCTGAAAGAGCCAGAGCTATTTGTGTTGCCGGCATGAACCAGGAAACTGTCTCTCAATGCAATTACACAGTTTTTGCTCCTAACACTGAGTCAGGAAGCCCTCTCTTAAAGGAATCATGCCTCTAGCAAACAGAGCCCACCCCAGATAATGTTGCTACCAAGGAGCTGTGCTTCTCTCTGTTCTTTTCTATCTAGAATTCCTTCCCAAGCTCTCTCAGGTTTTATGTGGATATATTGCCCTACATTTGCAAATGGAGACTGCTCATTCATTTCCCAGCCACACACACCCAAATAATCACACAGAAACTATATTAATTACAATACTGCTTGACCAATGGCTCTAGCATATTCTTAGCTAACTCTTACATCTTAAATTAACCCATTTCTATCAATCTGTGTATTGCCAAGAGGATTTGGAATTTACCTTAATTCCTATGTCTTGTTTCCTTGGCAGTTGGCTGGTGTTTTTCTTCTCCAACAGCTACATGGCCTCTCTTTGACACCACCTACTCTCTCTATATATCTCTGTTTAGACTTACTGCCTGGCTTTGCTCTGCTAAGCCATTGACTGAAACATTTTCTTTATTAATGAATGGTAATGAAACATATTCACAGCATACAGAGGTGAATCCCAGATCAATACTCAGATCACACAATCTTTAATTATCTCTTCTCTGTGCATACTGAATACTCAGCATATGATATTATAGGTCAGCACAAAAATTATGAGCTAACAATAGTACTAACAATAATGTCAGCTGACAATTACTCACTGTTTTGAAGTGGTGCTTTTCTTCATTGACTATGTCTGTTTTTCATAGGATTTTATATAGATTTTTGCTATCAACCTTGTTAATATGTGTCAAAATTTCTATTGATAAATCAGAAAACAGCATATTAGAATTCACATAACTTGTTCAATATCATAAGCCTATTTTGTGCCAGAGGCAAATTTGGTTCTATAACCACTTTTGATATTTGGGTGCTGTGCTGTAGATCACTGATAGGGACATAGCGATTAATGTCATTAGGTGGTCTCAGGCATTGGAATTAGAAGTATTAATGTCTTTGATGATTAAGTCTTTTGAATAAAATTCTGTAACAAATGATATGCCAGTTAGTACAAAGCGCTCAGTAATTAGGAGGAACAATGTGAATAGGAAAGATTTTATTAACTTTCCTATTCTCTGGGTATCTTGTTTATCATTTAGACTATAGACACATAGCTCTGGAGAATATGAAGATTAAACTATAAAGAATATATGTGTACAAATGTGGAGAAAAACAAAATAAGTTTGATTAACACCTAGTGTTACTATTATTAGGCCAAATTGGCTCAAGAAAAACTACAAAATTTTAATGTCACTCAGAGTAAAGTACACAGATAGATGTAAATAATACAGTTTGTGAGCCTAGTCATAGTATAAGTGTTAAGACAGTAGTGCTGTTTGAGGTTAATGAATAAATTCAGATTATTAAGAAGATTCTGGCAATGACTTGAGTACTTGAGTGAAGGGGACCTAAGACTGAAGTAGGACCTTCTACGGTAGAAGAAAATTATGAATAGAGACTAATTTGTCCTTATTTTCCTGTAGCTTCATTTAGACAATAAGCAAGGGATAATATTAATATTATCAGTAAGAAAAATTGTTGAAATTCTCAGGAGTTGCTGTTAGGCAGCATCACGATATAACTAGAATAAATACAATGTCGTTAATGTAATGGTACAAAATTGGTTGAAGGGCAGTGAAGCTCATGTTGCTTGAACAAATCATCATCCATTAAGTGGGAATGATAGTATGATACCAATGCCTTCATCCGATGAGGAAGAATGATATGATACTAATGCCTTCTCAGCTAATAAATAGTTGAGATGATCTAAACTGAAGTAATACTTTAATTTTATCATACTGTTTTCAAGCTCCCAATTATTTCAGACTATTTTTTCTTTAGTCTTTGCTTTATTTTATTTGTTTGGTACATTACAGTAAGTCTTCTAACTTCTGGATATAACGAAAGAGAGATAAACAATAGAGAGGTAGATTGATGATACATAGTTATATGTATCTTGAATTAATAGAATGCCTAGTTAACAGACAAAATAAACAGGTTTGAAAGTCATTTGAGGAGGTTCACTGTTCATGTGAAAATGTATATGCCATTCATATAAGAGAGCTGACAAAGTTTCATGCTCTTTGGGTTGTGTCCATACTTTTATAATACACTATTCTGTTATATAAATTTACGTTTCATTAAGTCTTATTTGCCAATTTCTTGTTTTTAAAAATATTTCAATTATCTTGGAGTTTTTGATGATATTCAAATTAATATAGTTTGTCATGGGAATAATTTGTTTTATTAGTTTTGAGCTACTTTCATTATTGCCCTAAATATTTCTCCTGCTACTTATCTAATATTTGGTTATATATAGTGTCTAAATTCAATAAATATATTAGATTATTTTAACAGAATGTTCATTATTCTTCCTTTTTCATTCATGCCCAATTGATTCTCAAAAAAAGAGAACTTTTCATAAAAAGGTGGGCATCTTATTCTCATCCCTTCAATGAGGTATTACTGTATTTAACAAAACTGAATCATATTATCTTCCTAACTACGCACAGGCCTACTCAAATTCTGAAATTTTCTTTTACTTATTTATTTATTTTATATTTCAGGAAAAAGCACCTTGACTCAACTCTCTGGTTTTCTTTTCCTAGAATATACAAAGCAGATTACAGTTTTAGGATTATTAGGATGTTATTATTACACAAAACCTATATGATGCTATCTCCATTCTTCCTCCCATGACTCATTTCTTCATTCTGACATCCTCTTGCAAACAGCATACTTTGAAAAGACTCCTTTCTGTTTAATAATTCTTAGTTCAAGTTTGGGTTCTTTGTTTAGTTTTTGTTCCTGTCAAGGAAATATAAGCTCAATAACCATATTGAATTTTATCACTATTATAACTGTAAGTGAAAATAGTCAAGAATACTTGATACTTTGTTGGTAGACAATGCATGTGTATAAAAATAGAAATGAGAAGGTCATTCAATTATTATAGAAAACATGGAACATCAGTTTTTGGTAAATTCTTAGAGTTTAATATATGAAAATTTTGTTTAACCATTCTTTTCACTAAATTTTGTTCCAATAACAAGAAAAAGAGGATACTTCAGCTCACATGACGTACAGAAAAAGGTTATCCTGGTGATTCCACTTGAAGCAGAGGACTACAATGTGTTTAAGCTGGCAGTACTTTATTATTTGCTTGTGTTTTAGAAAAGTTTGCAGTTAGGACTGGAAATTTCTCTGCATAAGGTGTTCAATAGACTTAAAATATCATATCATATAAAGTCATGAAGAAAAACTCATGTAATCCTTAGAATTACTAATGGAGTTTATGAAAAAGGGAATGAAAACAGCTGGAAAAATGTTTTCAAGTAGTAGCTCATGTCTCCGTTAGGTGTAGAAACTATAGTATCACATCACATCAAGGAGAGATCCAGAGTAGACAAGCATTATCAAGTTTTCCCTTAAAGGAGAGAAAACATCAGCTACCTGCACTAGGTTACAGAACCAACATAAGCGTAACTTTTATATAGTATTTTCTTTGGGTCATTGTTGTTTAATATTTTTATTTTAGAATAATTTCACTACAAAATGTATTCAGGACATAAAACCTGTTCACACCATTTTGATATTATAGTACAATTTCCAATTAATTAATGTCACCATTGAATAAGGACTAAAATACAACAATAATTCTAATTCCTTAGTTTTTCGCTAATGTCTTTGCTTACATGTTCCAACCTCCCACATTACATGTATATTATCTCTCCCTGGATTTTTGGAACATTGCTGTGTCTCAAACTTCCATTACTTTGTAACACTACAAAATATCCCATTCTGCACCAGGTGATGACTTCTACCTCTCAACACCAACAGTCCTAAACACAGTTGATCTTTATTTATCAGCTATCATTTAAACATTTACACAATACCTTTTAAATTGAATTATACATTTTGAAACTTGTTCATTTGGACTTATTTTCATTAATAATATGCAATGAAAGTAAACATTTTTGAAGTTGATTTATAGCTTGCCACACCAGCACGGCAACTGAGCGAGAGACGTCAGGATTAACACACAACACACTTCAGGTTCTGCAGACAAGCTTTTATCCACTTTCTCACACAGTATATATAGCCCTCAGCTGGGGAGGCCGAGCCAGGAAAAGCAGGAAGCTCTCATTGCAACTCACATGGCTTAGGGGTAAACATCCTTAGAAAACATTTCTGAAAACACCAGATTGTTCCTGTTTTTGTTCCTTTTTCAACCAACCACAAGAGTGAAAAACAGATTAAGTGGGGGTGCAAAGGCCTGTCCTCAAAGGACCCAACAATACCTCATCTATTTTATATAACTAAATATGGCAGTGCACATCTTTGGAGAGTGATGCATACACATATACATTCTGTGTGTGTGTTTGTGTGTATGTGTTTATATGACCTTCCATGCATATACAAGTGGAGAGCAGAGGTTTATATTGAGAGTCCTCCTCCATCAAATTCTCATTGAACTTAGAGAAATCCAACTGAATAGGTCAACTGATCAGGGAGCACCAGGAGTCCTCTTTTTCCATCTCAGCTTTGGTACTACAGGTGCACAGCACATGCCCAGGCTTTTACATGGGTGTTGGGAACCTGACTCCTAATGTATAACCAAGGTTATAGATCATAACTCTACTCCTCCTGACTAGACTGACCCTCCTGTTAGTCATTATCTTTTCTCTAGTCGCAACATTTTTAATTCAATTCCTTCATTTCTTTTCCCTGGTGATGATTTTCTTTAAGGGATGCAGTCTGAAATGGATAATACTTCCTTTCCCCAAATGAGTATGATCTTAAAATACCCTTGGAACACTTATTGAGGAGAGAAGTTTTAAGTTTCACTGTGCTAAGGTCAGATCTGGGATTTCTCATACCCTCACTCTGAGAACATGGCTAGGTTCCTGCAAAGAGTCTGAACACTGCTTTTGCTTTCCCAATTATACTTGAGACTTCCTATTCTCATGCTATTGGCACTCAGCCTCCAGCAACCTATCATTAATATTTAAACATTGCTTCCAGTGTCGTCTGTCACTGGTAAGAAATTCTTGAGAGCTCCAGATCTCCAGATTCCTCCCTCTCTAAATTGCAGAGGCATTTTAGCCTGCAGCCTTACTTCTCTGACATGCCCAAAAAATAATATTGATTTTCCGTTGGTATAGCATTTTCTTTGTACAGTAGAGAAGTTGAGTAGTTCTAAGGCCAGAAGTACTACTGAACTCATTTTGAGGAAAATATGTGTGTAGGTTTGAGTTGATAAGCCCAGTGTCATAAAAATCAGTGACTGCCCAATTCTTAATGACTCATGGCTGCCAGCTACTACAGTGATGTTATCAATGGCACACTCAGTGACAGCTATAATACTCATACTGAGCCTGGTAAGCCAGGTGTGGCAATGCCACAATGGGCTTACAAATCAGAAGGAAAGCGTGCCTTAGATCAAGACTTTAGGGAGTAGTATAACAAACTCAAAGATAATCACATCACTTCAGACAATAAAAATTATATTAATATGAAATAATACCATTTCAGCTTGTGTCTGTATGTGTTTTGTATGTTTGTAAGTATGTGTGTGTATACAGACACCAGAACAGGTCATTGTTGCAGGGAGCTGCTTGTTCGTCCTGGCCACCCAGAATTGAAATAATCACACACAAACCATATTATTTAAATCACTGCTTGGCCCATTGGCTCTAGCTTCATATTGGCTAACTCTTATATCTTAATTTAACCCATTCCTATTAATCTGTATACCACTACATGGTTGTGGTCTACCAGCAAAGTTCCAGCAAGTCTGACTCTGGTGGTGGCTCCATAGCGTCTCCCTCCCCACCCCCCTTCTTCCCAGTATTCCATTTAGTTTTCCCCACCTAGCTCTGTTCCCCTATAGCTCTGCTATATGCCCAAAGTAGTTCCTTTATTAGCCAATGAAAGCAACATATAGACAGAAGGACCTCCTATACCAGGTCATTTGATGTCTCCCTATAATGCTGCCCTCTTTATTTATTTTTGAGTTTCTCAGGGAACTAGAGGGTTGCCATTATAACTGGCTGACTACATGAGTAATGACTTCAGAACTAACCTGTTTTTGTTCTCACCACTAAGGTTATAGGCTTGTATGCATATGCTGAAATCTTAAAGTGGGTGTTATGGATTCACTTTCAAACAAATGCTCATCCCCGAAGTTATCCCCAGCCCCATACAATACTAATTTTTAAAGAATTAAAACATGTTCAATTTAGACTTTTGTAGGCAGAGACTGCTTGTCCATTTCCCTGCCACGCAGACCCGAATAATCACATACACTAAAACTATATTAATTAAAGCACTCTTTGGCCAACAGATGAGGAATATTTCTAGCTAGCTTTTATATCTTAAATTAATTCATTTCTGTTATTTTATATTTTACCATGAGGTCCATGGTTTACCAATAAGGTCCAAGGGTACCTGTCTTCTTTGGCAGCTACATGGTGTCTCTTTGACTCTGTCTACTTTCTTTCTATATTTCTGTTTGTATTTCCTGTTTGGCTGAATTCTACACTGCCATAGGCCCAAATCAGCTTCTTTATTAACCAGTGGTAATAAAACATATTCACAGCATACAGAGAGGAATCTTACATCAGATATCTCTTCTGAAATTTTAAATTTAAGATTATATCTATCTATCTATATGTGTATACACACACACACATAATTGTGTCATTTGGAAATAAGTCATTGAGGCTTTTTTATTTTTAGCACAATAATTTATAACATGAAAACCTCAATTTATTGACAATATTAACATCAAGGTCTATGTTTGACTAGAAACCACTGAAAGTCTCTTCTCTAAGATTTTATATTTGTGGGTTTCCTGGTACAGTGTAAAAAGCGTTTAGTCAGAACTACAGATACTACCATGCTTCCAACCTCACATATTAACCTCTGTTGGTGTTCAAAGCTCTCTTTGTGGAGGTCTCACGCCTGGTTCTGTCAATTCCATGATAATCCTTTTCAAAAGCAGAGAGAACCCCCAACTGTGATCCACTATATTCCATTTATCCAACTCTTTTCCCTGATTAGCTTAGTCACTAATACCAAGCTAAAGAAAGCATTATTGTACCAAGCTATTTTTAAAGGAGTCTTTGAGAAGAATGTATTTTACCAATCCCTATGAAAATGAATTAAAACAAAAGATATACTTTTAATAAGTAGGAACTAAAATATAGTCATAGTTAACAAGAAATAATGAAATATGAATAGAAGCTATGAATTGTGATTTCTTACATTGTGAAAGAAAGTACAGAAACAACACTTAGATTGACTGGATATGGTGATATCTAAGGACTTGGAATGCTTTTTAACACTTTTTTCCATTCTGGATATGTGTTGTCCCTGGTAAAATAATTTCACAGAATTACATAGTTTTACAGATAAAGCATAACTAGGTGGTGACCATATCATGGTTTATCCCTTCACTACTACTTTGTTAGAGTTATGTTGCTATTGGACTGCTTTCTAAACATTATCAGTCTTCCTAAAACCAACTTTACAATCAACTCCTGGTAAAAACGTTACCTTCCTTAGAAACCATTCAAACTGTATCTTTTTCATAAAGAGTCCTCAAGGCTCTAATAGAATACTTAAATAAATTTTATTGATTTTTCTTAACTGTCTGAAGAATGGAACCTGCTATATTGAACAACATCATCTAAGCTAGTACTTCTATATCTGCTGGTTGCAACCCCTTTGGGTGTCAAATGACCTTTTCACAGGTGACACCTAAAACAGTAAAAACAAACAAACAAACAAACAAATATTTACATTATGATTCGCAAGAGTAGAAAAATTACAGTAATGAAGTAGCAACAAAAATAATTTTATATTTAGGGCTTACCACAGCATGAGAAACTTAAAGGGCCACAGTATTAGGAAGGTTGAGAACCACTGAATTCTATGCTGGATGTTCCTGCCCCTCAGATAGGAATCCTTCAATGAGAAAAAGACTTTACTTGAGAGAAAGACAGTGAGAGAAGAGAATGTAAGGAAGACTTACATTGTCCTACAAGAATTAAAAGAGGATTCTTTCCATCTTGCACTACTAACATATTATACATGAGAACATCTAGGCAGAAACAAGGGACCCCATGAGTAATTGCCTAAAGAGTATTTATATTGAGGATGCTATGATTAATTTAGAGATACTTCCCAAGAAGAATAACGTGAAAGATCAATAAACATCCAAGGCATCTGTCCTCTACCTTTGGACAGAAACATAAACACACATGTGCACATAAATGGTTTCATTCCATTGTTATACAAAATTTCACAGTAACATGGGAAGTTTTGGATTTTTTAAGAATATTCTATTCATATAATCAACAGCCACAAATATCGTATATAACAAAATTTGAATCCTAAGCCCATTACTTTTAGTTCTTATTTTAAGTGTAGAATTTTTTTGTGAACCTTGATACATAGAAAATATTGTCAGTGGACACTGATTCTTATAATTACACAGCAAGTTTCAATTTAATCTTACTTTCCTAAACCATTTCTGATCAAAGTTAAGGGCCTCACAACTCATTGGTAATGGTTATATTGACAGGAACCAGCTGATATTTTCAAACACCCAATAGTGGCTGTTTTTTACATTCATTAGTGTCTCTCAGCTGCAGGTAAAGAACGTTAAAGCTGAATGAGAGAACTAATTAGAGCAAATTATGGACTAAATGACCAGCATTAGCATGAAAATATCTGGCAGAATCGACCTTATCATTTCAGGGAGAGAGAGAGAGAAAGAGAGAGAGAATATTTCAGTCTTACAAATATATGTGTTGAAACACTAAACATTTTATAGAATTGCCTATGATAAGCACTTAAATTTAATAATGAAAAAGCATTGCCAAGTGAAACTGAAAAGAGAAGTTCACTAGATCTAATCTAACATTGCTGGCTAAAGCCATGTCAGAATTGACAGTAAAATGCTGATATTTAATCAAGAGGACCAAGACATCCAATGATTAGCAGACACAGAAATTGGAGTTCTACCTGTAGGTCATAAAAACAAAGCAGCCAGTCAGTCACTCTTACTTCTACTTCAACCCAAATGATGATCCTGCCTCTAGGAATACTCAGAATGAGACTGTGGGTAAGAGCTGTCTCCTCTCATTTTATATTTCTCTCTTATTCTGGGATTATAGGTGTGCACCACTACTGCCCGGATTCTATGGTAAACTAGTATAGCTACTGGGCTTAAAGGTGTGTGGCACCAAGCCTGGTCTGTAGGCTGACCAGGGCAGCTGTTTTACTCTCTGATCTTCAGGCAAGATTTATTTATTAACATACAAATGAAATATCACTACACAAAAGTTCAGAAGAATTGCAGAAAGGGGGGCTGAAAGAACAGAGGAGGTGAATGACTACAATGAAATACAGTTTTCCAGAAAGCACAGAGCAATTCCACGTAAGAATTTACGGAGATTACGATTGTCTGAAAAGCTATTAAAGCTCAAGTGAGACAAAATCCCAGCATCAAGGGTGGATATGTTTACAAAGATCCCACCCCTATGTAAGAATCTATTGGTAATGGGTAGTCACAAACACAAGGAAACAGTTTGATTTAAACATGTGACCTCAAGTAGATAGAAAGCGTTTCCAGCGAATAGTCACACACCTTAGAACATATAGGACACCTTAGAACATATAGGACACCTTAGAACATATAGGACACCTTAGAACATATAGAACACCTTAGAACATATAGGCCATATTAACCTGTGTATGTACTCAAATATTGGGAAACTTTTGATATCAGTTTGGGTGGTTATCGAATGGCTGGTAAATCTATTAGAAGTTGGTGCAAGGTGGTAAATATTATCAAAATATATTATGTTAAATTGCCAAAGAATTTAAATATATATATGAAGTAGTTCTGGTAGTAGACAGAAATGATGAAGGATATTACCATTATTGAACACAAATTCTACTTGTGGCTATTGCTCAACATAGGTAACTTTTAATACTATTTAGTGAATTTTAAAGATAATGGCATTAACCTAATATATGGATATATTAACTACATTTTATGTATACTTAAAATTATGCAATTATTGCACATTTTCCAGAATTCTAGTAGTTTACCATAACTCTTTCATACATTTTCAAAGAAAAGAAGACTATAGATATCAAACTTCATGTATTCTCACTCTCACTAGCATTCATGAGTAATACACTCCAGAGGTGGTAACTACTTGCTCATGTATGGTGTAGATTCCTCATTATTTTACCTACATATATATCTATAAGGAATATAATATTGTTTATCATGTCTATAATAATCACATTTTATAAAAATATACTCTCTTCCTTTTTTCCTCCTGTGTGTTATTAGATTTTTTTTTCTGAAATTCAAATGCACATATGGACCTGTTTGAGCAAGAGCTTGATTGTATCCTAGGCATACTAATGTCTATGCAGTCTTCCACAGGAATTTTATACAGAGAGAAGGTAATGGTTTAGAAAAGGCACATTTGCCACAAAAAGAGAGTAAAAATTAAAGACCTATGTAGAAAAGATTTCTGGATTGAATATGAAAGGAAAAATGAGACTTTAGCAGGAACAGACCCAGCAGAAATTGTGGTATCTTTTACTAATGCTGAAATTGCCCCATTATGGGAAGAAAATAAATATTGGCAAAGAGCTTGAAGTAACATTTTTGGGGAGATTAGCAACAAATACCCCATAGGCAATTAACTTCAGTTTATAAGAACAACTAATTGGATCCTCCCTCACACGGTACATACTGGGATTTAAAGGTGTGTGTCATCACTGCCTGGTCTGTGAGGCTGACCAATGGGGCTGCTTTACTCTGTGAACTTCAGACAAATTTTACTTATTAAAATCCAAAGAAATATCACCAAGTAATGACCTGAATCTAATCCATGGTGCACACGTTCTAACTTAATAATAAAAACCCAGAGCCAGTATCAGGGCAAATACTGAAAGGTCAGAGAGAGAAAGGAGCAAGCCACAGCCAGTTCTTACCTTGCTCACTCCTCAGCCGAAAAAGTGCTGAGCTCCTCTCTCCTCCCACCTTATATTACTCTCTCTGCCCAGCCATAATATCACTTTCTGTCTTTCTGTACAGACATCCAGACTTCTATGGTTAACTAGTGACTACCTCCACCCTCTGATTTTTAGGCAAGCTTTACTTGTTAGAGTATAAACAAGGTATGGCCACAAACCCAACATATGTCTTTATGAATTCTCATCTGATGCATGTTGTCTCTGTGTACTGGTGAGAGTCAGTGGCAGACTACTTTATCTGATTATGTCCAATTAAAAAAAAACAGAAAAAAGGGGTTTTGGTCCAACACTTTGTTTCTATTCACTTTATTCACCAAAGTGTCCTACAACAACGGGAATGGTTTACATACAAAGAATAGGAATAGAATTTCTCTGTTCATCTTACAGTTTTCTAATAATAAAAAAGAACTGAATTTGAAGCATGATATCTTTCACCAGACATTTGAAAGAAACATTGGAATTACTACAAAATACAATTTTGTTAATTATATATTTTCAATTTTTCAGTCTGTCCATTTGTCTCTACTGACTAGTTATTTGTATCAAAAATTATCGTACTAAATTCTATGTATTCTGATATTCTAAGGATTAATTAGAAATAATTATATATACATTGTTGTCCTGTGTGGTACTAGGGAGTAAACCCATCAGTAAATATTTCCTGACTGAGTAATGATAACTCTATGAAATATTTAAGAAAGAGAAAATACCATACACACAAAATGTGAAAACTCTTTAAATACCCATAGAGAAAACAAGATGAGAAAGAGAATGTGGTAGCACACTAATAGAATAACTGGTACTCTTGAGAGTTAGTCAGGACAATCATAACTTGCAGGTAGGATGTTGCAATTTATCAAGACCCACTCTTAAAATAAAAAAAGATTTTTAAAGGCTTCAATGCTATAATTCAGTCATTGAATGCCCCTCAAGTATGGATGAGGCCCTTTGTTCAATTACTAGTATAAGCTCACCATTCCCTAAAAAGCAAGAAACTGGATGAAAGATTTCCACTGCTTAACCAGCTTTTAATTTAACAAACAAAGCCAACATTCACTATAATTGTCTACATTTATAACACATTTCTCTGAAATACATGGTTATAATATATAGGTATAATTTATAAAGGAGTAATCAATAATTTTGATAGACTGAACATAGTGAAATCAATTAGCATCTAAATAAAAACAAAAATTATTTTTTCTGGTATGCATTTCTAAACAGTTTTAAAATATACGTGATGAAATCTCATTTCATAGAATTGTTTGTCCTTAACTCAAATTCAACTTTAGTATGACCCTGAGAGATGATTAGTAAATTTGAGTTTTTAATTAGCATTTTGCATAATTCACTGGAATTATAATGTGCTCATACATTTGATTGTCAATGTGCAGATGTGCTAATATGAAGCTGTGATTTTCTCATCTAAATAACTCCTTTAGTGAAACCCTAATTTCTTACAATTCTCTTGTTTATGGCCTGCTATTGTTCAGTTTATAAAAAGTGGTTCAGAAGTGGATTTTGAAGTCAGCCTATACTGATAAAGTGGATGTTTAGAATAATAGTTATCAAAGGAAACTAACAATTTTAGATGTTTTGTATTGTGCTTTAGTTAAAGCTACTTGACTACAATTAAAATAACTTTTAAATGCAAACTTTGGGGTTCTTTCTAAAATCAACACTAACATACCATCAAACACACAAAAAAAGAAAAAGAAAAGAAAACAGAAAAAAAGAGTAAAAACCTAAAAAGTTAGAGACAGTTTTTCTCTTTTCTTTGATTTTTGGCATAAAGGTAGTTTGAGCAGAATCATCACAGGGTGATAACCATCAGAGGTTTTCAAGTAAAATTTATACTAAGCCAAATCATCTGATATTTTGTTTCATGAGCTGATCTCTAACTGCATAAAAATAATAAGAAATAATGTATTGGCAATTCTTTTAGATAACTGGTTTTCCTTGAGGACTCTAGACTCCAATCAGGAAGTCAGTTTTTCTACAATTCTGTAGAAAATGGAGGAAAAAGTAATAAAATATGGAGAAAGATCTATGTAAAGATTGAGCACGAAATATTAAATTAAAGCAAGAAAACAGCAAAATCCAATGTTTTATTGCACAAAAGGACCTTGCCAAAAATAACAATGGATGTACTATACATTTCCAAATCGTAGAAAGAAGGATTCTGAATATCTTCACTTGAAAGAAATGACTGATAGATACATGTGGTTCAATATAAACTTTGTAGTATATACTGAAGGTAAACATCACATGGTATCCAATAACACATGCATTTTTTGTTTTTATGCATCAAAAACATAAGTGACAGAATGTGTCTGCTTAAATAAAATGGTAGGAAGAATGAATCCTGCCATGATTTTAAAAGTTTTTTGACTTTACTTTCTACAGCAAATGAACTGATACAATGAATTAAATATTTCCAAATGAGGTGAGAGTACTTGCAAACCAGAATTCTTGGCCACTACTATTTACAAATGAGGTAAACTGCCAGGAATCATGTACCCACCCACATGGATGGCTGCTACCTACTGTGCCAGCAAAAATTACCGTGCTATTGAAATTTAGAATGCAAGCCAGCCAAATTGCCATTATTATAAACATGTGTGGCAAAGCTAAATGAGATTTCTATGGAATGCTGTGGCTGTGGCGGGATGAATATTACTATTGGGAACAAATATTTTCTCAGGATATATTTAAAGACACACACACACACACACACACACACACACACACACACACACACACACACTCTACAAATTTCCAAACTACAGGATTCTTATTAATTAGCATAGGGTTATATAAAAAGTTCTCTGTGTTTCTCCTGGCAAGGTCTCCATGTGCCCCCAGTACGTAATCTCTCACAGCGATTTTATAGCATCTGGCACTGGGTAAACTCATGAGGCAAAGTGCAGTATTCTCTTCGTGCAGATGCTGATGAGCTGAGGCTGACATGCACTGAGTTCACCACTGCAATTCCAGGAACTGTTAAACTAGTTTTCAGGATTCTTTCATGCTAACATATGACTTTTTCACCTTTCTTTAGAAACAGTGAAGAAAAAGAATGGATTGACTTTCAGCTGTATTTGATAACAGCCAAATAGCAATATTATATATGTAATTTCATGATTATATATATATTATTATATATAAAATTATGAAACCAAAGGGTCTGAAGTTCTCAGAACTTGTTAAACATTTGGGAATCATTAGATTAGCAATGGCAGTGTGAAATTTTATGTGCAGAAGGTAGAATAGTGTGTTCCCACTAAGAAAGCAGTGGATGAAAGTTACTTGCAGTAAAGTGAAAACTTACACCCTAACTGCATTGTAGGTGAGTGTTCAGCTGCATTATCTGCATTGTGTTTATTCACATTCACTTTCTTTCATTTATAAGGAACAAAATTTATTAACATGAAAATTGCTGTGAGAGTTAGGCTTCATTATCAACTAAGTTAAAGGAAATCTAGGTCACTGGTAAAAACCTTGTTACATGGGGTGTAAGGGGTCTCAGAGACCTGGAATTGGTCTGAGAGTTGGAAAGCTATGTAGAGGAGATCTGCACATCCATGGTTGAGAAATATCTAATCTTTACAGGCCTAGAGGAAACAAAAAAGAAAACGTATGCATGCCCGTCTCTGTCTTTTTAAAACAAAATATATCCTCTCTTGAGAATTCTGTTCAATACAGTCATCATTCATTTAAAAAATATCGTTTTATACAAATGAGTGTTTCTCCTGCCTATATGTGTATACACTATATATGTGTCTGGTCAATAGCTAGTCATGGTTCTGGAAAGGCGCCAAGAGATTCTCCTCCTGTTGAACTATTAGCTACTTATGGTTCTGAAGCACCCATGTCGGACAACTTCAGTTGGTAAGCCCAATAACTTCCACTGGTTTGTTCCATATGTATGATTACACAGATGGATGATTTCAATTTGAGTAACCAATGATTCTAAAATTAAAAAATACAGTGTGAAAAGCAAATAAAATATATCTCAACAACATAAAATATATTGTATTTTAAAGAATATAACCTATTTAGAGACTGGCATACAAAAGAATGGGTAGCTGTGAATGAACAAAGAGATTTCTTCTGGATGGAAACTACCTTAGGTGATTTCATTTTCCTGAAAATAAAACAGAGTTTTCTATTGGCCTTTTGATCAATATATGGGAGAGTAAATAACACTGATTTCCACAATTTCAAGATAAAGCACTTGCTGAAAGAATCCTTATAAAAAAACAGAGGTTAACATATTACAGGAAATGTAAGACTGGAACACATTTTAAACTAAATACAATTTTTGTCCTGGTGTGGGCTTGTAAGTGCAAAATAGCATCACACAGGAAGCAATGTGTTATCTTGCACATAGTTATTAATAATATTATTTATACAGGAATCATTAAGAAGATTATCAAGGATAGAAGTTACTCAAATTCAGGAGGCTAATTTGCATAACTGTTCAAGGATTGTAAAAGAAATAAAAATGAATTCAAGTAACAATAAGAATATGAAAGTTGACTTCAAAGGCCTATGTATTTCTATCTTGATGAAAACTTCTAGCAGGCTATTTTAAAGAAAATTGGTAAAACACAGGTGTGGCAATTTAAAGACATTCTAATTTTGCACCATAAGAAATCTATTTAGCCTGTGCCTTTTTATAGGTGAGTTGAGTCCATTTATATTAAAGGATATTAATGACCAGTGATTGCTATCTCCTATTTATTTAGTTTTCATTGTTGGTGTTGTTAATTTGTGTGTTTTTCCCTTCTTTGGGATTTGCTGCTAGGAGAATATCAATTGTCTGTGGTTTTGTTGAAGTATCCAACTTCCGTGGATTGGAGTTTTCTTTCTAGTATTTTGTGTAGGGCTGGGTTTGTGGCTAGGTATTGGTTAAACTGGTTTTGTCATGGAATATCTTGTTTTGTCCTTCTATGGTGATTTAAAGTTTTCCTGGGTATAGTAGTCTGGGCTGGCATCTGTGGTCTCTTAATATCTGCATAAAGCTTGATCATGACCTTCTGGCTTTCATAGTTTCCAATGAAAAGTCAGGTGTAATTCTGATAGGTGTGCCTTTATATGTTACTTGGCCTTTTTCTTTTTCCTTCTTTCATTATTCTATATGTTTAGTGTTTTGATTATTATGTGCCAAGTGGACATTTTTATTGATCCAGTCTATTTGGTGTTCTGTAAGCTTCTTGTGTCTTCATAGTCATATCTTTCTTTTGGTTGGAAAAGTTTTCTTCTGTGATTTGGTTAAATATATTTTCTGTGTTTTTGAGTTGAACTTCTCCTTCTTCTATGCCTATTTTCCTTAGCTTGGTCTTTTCATGGTGTCTCAATTTTCCTGGATATTTTTGGTTAAGCTTTAGTTAGATTTAATGTTTTCTTTGACTGATGAGTCTATTTTATATATTGTATCTTCAGTGCTTGAGATTCTCCCTTTCATCTCTTGTATTCTGCTGTTTATGAGATCATCTCCTCAATATAACCCCAGTAGCACAGATACTGAGAGAAACAATTAACAAATGGAACCTCTTAAAACTGAAAAGCTTCTGTAAAGAAAATGATATGGTCAACAAGACAAAATGGAAGACTACAGAATGGAAGAAAAATCCTTACTAACATAGGACTGAAGGCTGATCTCCAAAATATGAAGAATTCAAGAAATTGGTCATCAAGAGAACAAATAATCCAATAAAAATGAGGTACATACATAAACAGAGAGCTCTCCACAGATGAATCTAACATAGCTGAAAGACACTTAAAGAAATGCTCTACATCCTTAGCCATCAGAGAAATGCAAATCAAAACAACTCTAACATTTTATCTTATACCACTATGAATGGCCAAGATCAAAAACACTGATGACAGTTTATGCTAGAAAAGACATCAGTAAAGGAAACACTCCTTTCCATTGCTGCTGGGCGTGCAAACTGATACAGCTTCTTTGGAAATTAGTATGGGATTTCTCAGAAAATTAAGAAACAACCTACCTCAAGACCCAGAAATCCACATTTGGGTATATACCCAAAGGATGTTCAATTACACCACAAGGATATGTGCTCAGCTATGTTCATGGCAACATTATTTGTCATAGCTAGAACCTGGAACCAACCTAAATACTCCTCAACTGAATAATGAATAAAGAATGTGTGGTACATTTATGCAATGGAGTACTACACAGTGGAAAAAATAATGACATGTTGAAACTTGCAGAAAAATGGATGGATCTAGAAATCATCACATTGAGTGGGGTAACCCAGACCTAGAAAGACAAGTATAATATGTGCTAACTCATAAGTGACTTTTAGACATAAATTAGAGAAAAATTAGCCTGCATTTTACAAACCCAGAGAACTTAGACCTTAAAGAGGACCCTAAGAGAGACATACATGAATTTAATCTACATGGGAAGTAGAAAAAAGACAAGATCTCCCGAATAAATTGGGAGAGTGGGTATCATGGGAGGGGGTAGAAGGGGATGGGGAAGGAAGGAAAGGGAGCAAAGAAAAAAATATAGCTCAATTAAAAACAATAAATAAAATTCAATTATTTATTGGTTAGTTACTACCACAATATTTGTGCCACTATTTTACTAGTACATCTTGGATCAAAGTGTAGATCAAAGTGGTTGTAGCAGATTTGGTGTTTGTCTTTCTCCTTTGGTATATAATCTCCCATAGCAACTAGTAGCCTTGGCAATAGCTTGAGTTGTTCCCTCTGGGACCATTTGGCCAACAACTTTACTAGATGTAATCCAAATCTAGACCTGGGGTACTCATTTGGTGAGTTTGGGCTCCAAATAGCTATTTGGCTATTCCATGTAGAGAACCTACACACACACACACACACGCACACAGACACACACACGCACACACCCATATCCCTATACTAAAGCCCATTTATCATCTGTATAAAGGAGGGATACTGATTTTTTTTAGTTAATCTTTTATCCTGCTACATTACTGAAGGTGTTTGTGAGTTGTAGAATTTTCTTGGTGACGTGGGATTCCCCTCTGTATGCTGTGAATATCATTGGTTAATAAAGGAACTGCTTTGGGCCTATAGCAAGCTATAGGGGAACAAAAGCTAGGCAGGGGAAAACTAAACAGAATGCTGGGAGAAAGGAGTCTGAGTGACCTAGAAGCCATGTAGTGCCACTAGAGACAGACATGCCAAAACTTTGTTGGTGGGCTTCAACCTCATGGTGATGCACAAATTAATGGAGATGGTTTAAATTAAGATGTAAGAGTAGCCAATAAGCTAGAGCTAATGGGCCAAGCTGGTGTGGGACAATGGTCTGTATCCTGTCAATTATATTTTAAATAAAAGCTGATTGGCCAGTAGCCAGACAGGAAGTATAGGAGGGACAACCAGCCAGGAAGTAGAGGTGGGTAAATGAGAACAGGAGAGTTTGGGGAAGAAGGAAGCCCATTCCCTCTGTAGTCATTGCTCAGACACAGAAGAAGCAAGATGTGACTGTTTCGTTGAAAAAGGTACAGAGCCATGTGGCTAACATATACTAGAATAATGGGCTAATATATGTTATAAGATTTAATAAGAAGCCTGAGCTAATCGGCCAATCAGTTTATAAGTAATGTAGAACTCTGTGTTATTTCTTTGGGACAGAAGACCCCAACGACACCAAGCAGTAATTTAAATAATATGGTTTCTGTGTGATTATTTTGGGGGTCTGAGCTACCAGGAACAAACAAGCAGCCTCCTTACTACAAATTGCTGCCCAAGGTAGGGCTAAATCCATGTAAAACCTGAGAGGACTGAAATATATATATATTTGAAGCTCCTGCTATTTTGGGTTCCCATACAATCCTTCAAATGTTCATATCTCTTAACTAGCCCTGCTCATATTCCTTCTCTCATCCAATCTTCTTACCTATCCCAATTGGTCCCAGTGACCCACACAATCCATCCTTATCAATCTATTCTGTTTCCTCTTTTTAGCATAATAAAATTCCCCAAATACTTCACTCTGTACCTAATCTCTGTAGATAATATTGTTATTTCAAATAATAGTTATTTTGGTAACAAATACTAACATTAGCTACATTTATAATGTAGAATATTCAATTGTGACAAATTCATAAATTCCTCAAGTAAAATGTTTCTACATTGTTTTCTGTGGTTGTGTTTTATTTATCCATGTTCTTTACTTGTTGGAAGAAGTACAATTATACATTTGTGATAAGAGTACAAGCATAAATTGGGAAGCATTCAGAAGTTATTTTCTCTTCATATTTTCCTGACGGTATCTGGAGACTTCCTACAATAATCTCACTGTCAGTCTCTTCATCTTGAACAATAATGATGTTTTCCCAAACAGTGATCTCCAGAGAAGTAAGAAGTCTTTGAAAATGATAAGTTCTGTGATATCTCTATATCAAGCATTCAGAGAACTCTGGGCATGATATATGTTGGCTGTCCCTTTAAAAGATGAGTCAATAAACAGTCAGACAAGAAGCAATGCATGGTAAGGACTGCATTAAAATAGAAGCCACAGAGGATATATGGGAATGGACTGTACGGTTATATTCACTAAAGAGTGGCAAAGAAGATCAATTGCAAAGCTTATACATAAATGTAAACATTTTCAGTCATGAATTCTGCATAGAAAATGTAAAATCATTTTCAAGATATTTAGAGATCATTTTTTCATTTAGTTTGATGAACTATTAGTCGCAAATGATGATTTATCTTTACACATCTCATAAGTAACTTGAAACTAAAACACATTAAAGAGACAGTGTCTTTACACACATACACACATATATACACACATATGTGTATATATGTGTGTATGAGTGTATACAACCATTGTGTGCATGTATTTGTGCATAATAATATACAATTATGTATAGTGTCAATTCAATTTATATTTTTATATATTTATTCATTGATTTAGTCTTGAATTATACTTATAAATATTGCTAGGCTAAAAATATACATAAGGAAAATTGTTCAAAATTATTTTAACATTTCAAATCATTCTTGCCATTACATTTATATTGCATTTACTATAAAATAAAACCATGATGCATGTAGAGTAAGCTATGTCTTCCACAAGTATATGAAAACAAAAAAAAATCTTTGAAAGTAATTTTAACCGTATTAGTTTAGAAATGCTGAATTATAGTTAGGGCAAGAAAATAAATCCAATTCAAGAACCTATTATTACTTTCCTACTTTTGTTGTTCTTGTTTGTTTTCTTTCTTTCTTTTCCTCTATATTGGAAACAATGTATGGGCCACAAAAGGATGTTGTCTTTCAAGGTAAAGGAAGAGCAAGCCAGAATACTAGTTGCTTGGCATTCTTGAAAAGAAGGCATTTGGTTTCTTTTGCAAGCAGATAGGGTCAACTGGGGAGTAACTGAACATTAAAAATAATAACAAGACCTTGCATGGAATATTTATTAAAGTCTCGTTACAGGGAGTTTGAGTTTTTGGTGTTCCCAGAAAAAGCTACTATTTATTTCCTTTAAATTCAACTATATTCCAGAAAATTATAAGGTTAATATTAAGTTTTCTTTATTGGAAATCGAGCTAATGATTTCTGGTTGCCAACCATTTTCTCGTGGCTTACATGGTGTGAAAGAAGTAAAGTAAACATAAAAGAATACACATGATTATTTTCTTTGATTTAGAATATTCTTTAAAGCTCTCAAAAAGAAGGATTGTATTAATCTTTCATTAGTTCTTATGAACAAGTAACATTATGACTCATTGTTTTTACTGAAAGTCAAAGATGACTTTCCTACTTTATCAAGTGTCCCAATGGGTAACATGTTGTCTAGATTATTCCAATTCGTGTTTCTACAGTAAAATAAGCAGTATGGATATCATTTCCTTACATTAGGGATGGATTTATGCTGTTTTCTTTAAATTAATTTGATTAAACATAACCTATTGAAATATATTTCCTATTAAAATATGTATATATAGAAAAATGATCTAGTCATAAAATTGCTTAGAAGAGTAGCTTTTATTGTTTGTCAATAATAGTGCTATAGAGCATTAACTATTGATTTTATTTGACTAATAAAAGGGATGAAAAAGTATTTGGAGCAAATTAGTTTGGTTATATTAGTAGAGGAGATTGCAGTTTCAAGCTTTAATTGAATGCTAATGGTGCATTCAGTATGCAAGACACCATCATTTGAACATTCTTAGAAGTGATTTTTTAAAAAATAAGTCTCTATGTTCAGGAAATAACACATTAAAACCTGTGTATAGCCTCATTCTGTCAGTATGTCTGTGTTAGTAGAGCCGCTGAGTAGATGAGATGTATTATAATCAGGATGTTTATCATGCATAATTACCAAACAGGAGTTCTTGTATATACCACTGACAAGCATGGATCTGTATGTCTGGATTTATGTTCTTTCAGGTTCCTAAGCAGAACTCATTATGTCATAAACCAGCAGAAGCAGATGGACTACTCTCCAGAGTATAATAGAGCACAGTAAGACTGTAGAGGGAAGAAAGTCTCCCCCAGCAAAGCTACTGAAATTCAAACATCTAGAGAGACAATCTACCAGTGATCAAAAAAAGAGCTCCCTGACACTTTTAATATGTCTTAATACTTATCACACCTTACAAGATGGATGTGTGGACGGTTGTGTGCATGTGTGTATGTGTGTGTGGGTGAGGGGGGGAGGAGTAGGATTTGGAAAAGGAGAGAGACAGAGACAGAGATGACAGAGAGACAGAGACAGAAAGAGAACATGCATTCTCTTTTTGTTGGCAGATTAATACAATGTCAGTCATATCGAAAAACGTTAAAAACATATCATAAAGACTCATTTCAGGAGCTATGTGATTTTGGATTCATTTATTTAATCTCTTCTTTTCCTTTTCCTAATGACAATAGCAAAAATACAAATAGAGTCACAATGAGTTAAATAAGGTGATAATTAAAATACTAAGCTTTATACAACTGATGACATTTTCCCCTGATTGTATTAAGGAAAGTTTTTTTTTTAGAGTTAAGTGTGACTCAATAAAACTATATTGTTGCATGTCAAAAGAAAATCTACAACACAACTGCCCTCAGTGACTGATGCTATGATGCTACACTAGAAACCACATAACATGAATAATATGTTCTTATTGACGATGCACTTGGTCAATCAGATGAATATTCAGAACTTACTTGGGATCATTCTCAGACTGTAACTACATTTCATTGTTTTTGTTTTGTTTTGTTGTTGTTTTTCGAGACAGGGTTTCTCTGTGGCTTTGGAGCCTGTCATGGAACTAGCTCTTGTAGACCAGGCTGGCCTCGTCTACAGAGATCCACCTGCCTCTGCCTCCCGAGTGCTGGGATTAAAGGGGTGCACCACCACCGCCCCGCTCAGCTCATTGTTTAATCTGAGTGTGACACAGCTATAACTGCTGAGATAGAAAGATGTATCTTCTCAGCATTTCTGTCCATGACTGGCTCCAAAAATATTTTATTGACATAAGCCATCCATCAGCCAAGACCTTAGAATGTTTTATACTTGCCTCATATTTACTGGTATCACATGGAATACCTCAAGTCATACAGTTGTGCCCATGGTAAAGAGAGATCACCAATCAAACTTTAGATATTAGCAGGCAGAGAGCTTACTATCTATATCTATGTAACTGAAAATACTTTGATGTTTAAATATACAAATTTATCAAGTTTGGCTTAAAAAAGTTATAAGCTATAGAATGAGCATATATATTTGTTCATGAACAAATGTTGTTTGTTTATCCTAATTCTGTTTATCTTTTTCTTTTGTTCCCCTTATCTTTTGCATTTTGCAATATTTTAAACTGAACATTAAAATAAAGCAATACCTTTCTTTATGACTTTTGCATTATTGTAAGCTTATAACATGTAAATTTGTTAAAATTCTCCATAGTTTTGCCATTCATGTATAATTTCTTTTAAAGTGTATCTGTTTTAAGTCCAAGAAGTACTTGTAAGTGATTGAATTGCTTATTTTAAATTCCAATTGAACCATTTTAAAGAGCCACATAAAGGGGCTGGAGAGATGGCTCAGAGGTTAAGAGCATTGCCTGCTCTTCCAAAGGTCCTGAGTTTAATTCCCAGCAACCACACGGTGGCTCACAACCATCTGTAATGAGATTTGGTGCCCTCTTCTGGCCTGCAGGCATACACACAGACAGAATATTGTATACATAATAAATAAATATAAAAAAACCCACAAACATATAAGCAAACAGCAAGAGCCACATAAATATAATGAACCATATATGACACTATTTATGGCATTGAATCATTTTAATATTATCTTCCTCACTTATTCATGTACAATATATTGGTCTTTTTCCATAAAAGGCAATTAATATGTTCAACTTTTTATTGCATTTTCTATTCTTATATTAAGTATACATATTTTTATTATGGCACATAAGGTATGGCATGATTATCTAGGTCACACTATTCATTTCTCAAAAATTTTAAATATGTTGTAGCATTTAATTAGACATAGGTTGAGTGAAAGGAGCCACTCACAGAAAAAATCAGAATTGCATGATTTTGTTTATGTAATATATACAAAAAGAATACATTATACAAAGGAATACATACAAAAATATATAAAAAGAGATCCATATAAATGTTTTCTTTTTAATTGATCTTTGTCAAAATGTTTAGATATAATTTGTATATTTATATTTTATTCTGTGCCTTTTTAGAAAATTTTACTACTCACAATGTTCCAATAGAGATCCATGTATACAAGTTCATGATGAAATATACAATTTTAGTGGTGTCTAATATGTTTTCATTCCTTGTTGCTCTGTCAGTAATCTGGTAAAATGTTGAGTGGATGTGGTAAAGTGGCTTTTCTTCCACTGTTCTTTTTTTTTAAATTGATTTTTATTGAGATCTACATTTTTCTCTGCTCCCCTCTCTGCCTTTCCCCTCCCTTCTCCAACTCTCTCCCAAGGTCCCCATGCTCCCAATTTACTCAGGAGTTCTTGTCTTTTTCTCTTTCACTGTTCTTGATACAATTTCAATATTTCACTATTTCCTTGTACCAATGATAAGCAGATATGGCATTTAAATATAAATCCTTTGCCAAGCTAGTAAGTTCTCCAGGAAATCTCCATTTTTTGAATTTTCTTGCCCTAAGCTTTCTCTTTATAATATCTAAGAGTACTCTTGAAGAAAGCTACAGATGATGCTATCAATGTTTCTGTTTAAAACATGGGTTAGGAGGAAGTGTTATTGTTTCTCTTCAATTCCTATTCCTATCTTACCAAACTCTCATTTTTGCATTACTATCTCCTTCTCCATGTTTATATGAATATGTATCCTCCTCTGTATAGCTTTCTTTGCACATATTCTTATGTATAATTAGATGTTTATGATTCATGAATCATTTTCTTGAGTATGTCATTTACTCATATGCTGAAAAAATAGTTGTCAGTTTTTATTCTTAAAAAGATGAAAAATGAAAGAATACTTGACTACAAATATACTTGCTTTCTGGTTGAATTTAGAAAGTTTTCCACTTCATATTTTCAACATAGTTAAGCATGTCTATATGAATTTTAACTCCAATGAAGAAATTCCCACAGGTGAACATCCCACTGGCTCTATTCCTGTGAAAAAGCTCCTATTTTCTTCGTAAATCTTATTAAGTGCCTTCAGTAGCTATAGCAGAGTAGCACAGACCAAACTTAGAAGAGATTATAATCAGCTATTTATTTAGCAGTATACATAGCTAGCATAATTACCTCCAAATACCCAGTTCCCTCAAGAAAATTGAATTGATTGCAAATAACCTTCTACTGAAAAGCAATAGTTACTTCTTAATCTAGGAGAATAGTTGAATAATTAAAGAAAAATTCCCATATTAAAAACAAGCAAGCAAACAAACAAAACCACTTGACTAAAGTTCATTTAAGGCTAAACAAATTACAATGTAGCATAGTAAAATGTTGCATTTATTTTAGTGTAGAGCAAAACAGCATGCTGGAAAATAAATTTGTTAAACATATCCAGAAAGTAAAATATATTGCTTGTATTATATTTTCAAGATTATTTTTTCTTGAGAGGTAACCCAGACCTAGATAGACAAACATTGTATGAACTCACTCATAAGTGCTTATTAGATGTAAAACAAAGGATAAGCAGCCTATAGTTCACAATCCCAGAGAAGCTAGGTATCAAGGAGAACCCTAAGAGAGACATACATGGATCCCCCTGGGAAGGGGAAGTAAACAAGACCTCCTGAAAGAATTAGGAGAGGTGGGAGAAGGGAGAGTGGCAGGGGAGGGGGAAGAAGAGGAGGGAGGAGGAGAATATGAAGGAATGAAATGGGATGCTCAAAAAGGCGCAAGGACAGTGAGGAAGAGAAAGAAAGATATCTTGATTGAGGGATCCATTAAAGAGTTAATAAGAAAAATAGCACTAGGAAAAATACCAGCACTCCACAGGGAAGGCACCAGCTAAAACTCTAAGCAAAAGTGGAGAGGACACCTAAACTGGCCTTTTCTTGTAATCAGGTTGATGACTACTTTAATTGTCATTATAGAACCTTCCACCAGCAGCTGATGAAAGCAGATGCAGCAGCTATCTACAGGGAAGAACTGGACCGATCTACTGGAGACCAGCCCAGGAGAGAGAGGAGCAATAATATGAGCAAAGGGGTCAAGACCATGATGGTGATACCCACAGAAACTGTTGACCTGAGCTAGTGAGAGCTCACTGACCCTGAACTGATAGCTAGCCAACTTACATAGGACCAAACTAGGCCCACTAAATGTGGGGGGCAGTTGTGAGGCTTGGATAGTCTGTGGGGCCACTGGCAGTGGGACCAGGATTTATCCCTAGTGCTTGAACTGGCATCTGGGAGCGCATTCTCTTTGGACTGATTCCTTGTTCAGCCTAGATATAGAAGTGAGGGCCTTAGTCTTTCCTGAAAGTGAAGTGTCAGACTTTGTTGGCTCCCTATGGGAAGCCTTACCCTTTCTGAGAAGTGGAAGGGGTGGGGTTGAGGGAAGGGTGCAGTGGGAGGAAGAGATGGAGTGGGAATGGGGATAGCTTGTAAAATGAGAAAGAATAGTATTTTTAAAATTCTTAATAACAATAAATTGAAAATGTATAAAATTTAATATTTAATTCAAGAAAAGTTCTCTTGCCATTTCTTTTTTTAACAGCTATTCAGATCTTATATATTTACTTACTTATTGCTTTTATAGTCTTCAAAGGAATTCAAGCTATGTAACTGCCAACATATGCTTACTTTAGTCATCTATTATCAATGTATGGAATTGTATTTGTTTTAAAATATGAGCTCAGCAAATTTTTCAGTTTTTCAATTTTGTTTTATTTGAGAATGTGACTTACATATACAATAAAATATGATTCTTCATTTTTTGTATTGCTAACCCAATTTGCACAAATATTTTGTTCATGTATTGTACCAATAAAATATTCTTATTGAAAAAATAAAGAAAATTTCTCATTTACTCAATTGTCAAGATATAATGAATGTATATTAAAAATTAAGGAATTATTTTTAATTATGTAGTTAATTTTGTAGTTATATAATTTCTCATTCCTTTCCCCAGTTCAAACTTTTACACTCCTTTCAATGCATATCCTCATATTTCTCTTTTATCATTGTTAATAATGTACATTGTATGTGTGCATTCCTAAATACATGAATAAAGCCTACTCATTCTGAATAATGTTACTGTATGCAGGTGTTTTCAGGGTTGGCCATTGGTATTGGATAATGGATTGGTGTACTCTTTCTTGGCCATTGGTATTGGATAATGGATTGGTGTACTCTTTCCTAGGACGGAATATTTTTCCTCTTTTCAGTAATGCTTAGCTGCCTGTGGTTCTCTGTGTAGGAAATAGGCATGTGAACTTTCCCCTACCCAGCTTGGCTTGACTATTGATGTTATCCATGTTTAGCTATTACTTTGAGCAGTTAGGTTGGTCAGACTTTCTTCTGACATTCATAGGAGACACAATCTCACTCTGTAAACTCCCTGTTTTTCGGCATCTTACAATTTATCTGTCTTTCTGTGCAGTGATCCCTGAACCTGAGGTACGGGAGTTATGTAGTAAATGTATCAAGTGTAACTTGATTGTACAACTCTTGATTGTGATTTTCTGTCACAACATCTTTCTGTTGCAAAGAGAAGTTTCTTTGATGAAAGGTGAGGGATATACGTACCTCAAGTACTTTAATGTTTTATCTGACTGTCAAAGAAATATATATTTAACTTTTCAGTAACCATATATGCATGTATATAACAATATATTTGTGTGGTTTTTTTCATAAATCTTCATAGGAAAATATTTTTTTTTTAGTTTGGAGATTTTTTTCCCACATTTAATTAATTTTTTTTGTTTTTTTTTATTTTTTAACATTGTTTTATTTTTTCCATTCAAAAACATAATTAAAGAAATAACATTTTTTCCTTTCTTCCCCTTCTCCCGGTCCCCTCCCACTACCCCCAACCCCTCCTCCCTCCCCTTCTTCCTTGAAAGAAGGCATGGTGCCCTGCCCTGTTGGAAGTCCAAGGCCCACCCCCCTCCCTCCCGGCCTTGGGAGGAGTGCATTCAAAAAGACTAGGTTCCCAAAACGATAATACATGCAGAAGAGATAGGTCCTGGTGTCATTGTTTTTGGGTTCTCCATCCGCCAACTTTCGCTGCCACATTCAGAGAGTCTGGTTTGATCATATGCTCATTCAGTCCCAGTCCAGCTGGATTGGTGCGCTCCCATTAGTTCAGGCACACTGTCTCAGTAGGTGGACCAGCCCCTCACGGTCCTAACTTCCTTTCTTATCTTCTCCCACCTTCTGCTCTTCAACTGCACCTTGGG
>PVIU01013576.1:0-55299 GCA_004026605.1 Ondatra zibethicus | reverse complement strand
ATTCCTGATATGAATCTACTTTTCTAGGAGCCTGTCATTTATGCTAGGATAAACAGGAGCATAGTACTGTTTCACTCTTAATATGCAGTGACAGAATCTCCTACAGCATTTTAGCAAGTAGGAGAATAAGGCCAAGTAGATAACTAGTTTAAGGTGAATGATATGATGTAATTATGATTTGAGTTGAAACAATTTTTTATTTTATTATTTTGTATTTTTGAGATTATAGTATAATCACTTTTCTCCCTTCAAACCCTCATTCAACCCTCTTTTCATTAATTGTTGTTTATATAATTATATGCACACATGTACATTCATAAATATAACCTGCTCAGTCTGTATGTTACTTGTATATATGTTTTCAGGACTGAACATTTGATACTGAATAAATAATTGCTGTGCTATCCCTTGGAGAAAATTATCTCTCCCAATCTCAGCTTTCCTTAATTGCCTGTAGTTTTTGCTTAGGGTTGAGGCCTTGTGGGATTTTCTGGGTCCAATTTGGCATATTAGTTGGTGTACTCCTTGTTCAGCTCACGTCTGGACAGTCATGTTGGTGAGATTCTATGGATGCCACTTCTGATATTACTAGGAGACACAATCTTCCACCAAACTCCCTGAAGTTCTGACCTTTACTATCTTTCTGCCCCATCTTCTCCAGTGTTTCCTAAAGCCTTGGTTGTGGGAGTGTTTTGTAGATGTATCCATTGGGACTTGGCTCCACAACTCTGCATTTTGATTGATTATAGTTTTCTGTAGTGGATGCATCTGTGGCAAAGAGAAGCTTCATTGATGAGGTGTGAAGACAGCACTTGCCCGTGGTTACAAAGAAAAACAGATTGTTGTCAGGGATTGCGTTGGTTTAGTAAAGTAGTGGTTGTAACTTCTCCAATATCCATGACTTCACTAACACTGAGTAGGTGATTAAGTTTTCAGTATCATGCATTATTCTCCTCTTCTTTTGTAGGACTAAAGTCCAATTTGAGAGTTATTGATTACTATCGAGGTGTGTATGCCACTACTAACCTCTTAGTTACCATGCCTTGCTCGTCAGTGAAAAAGGCCAATTTGAGAGCTATTGGTTACTATTGAGGTATGTATACCACCACTGAACTCTTAATTACCATGCCATGCTGCTCAGTGATATGGTTCATAGGCATCATAGCTGCATAGGATTATTGATCACTTTCATTCTTTGGAAGCTTGGTATGCTGACTTCTGTCACAATGAAAGCTAGTCCTCAAGAAGCAAGCATTCAGGTCAGTTCACCTCAGGGATCTCTGGACCATGTTTCTGGAGTACACTGTGTCTTCAGGAACAGGGACTTCCCCATCCACATATGTGAGGTAATCACAGGCAAAAGCAATGTGCGATAATATGTTTTGGGAGTTTCTTAGACAGTCCTGACCAACAACTCAAAAGAAGTCTTTTTTGTTGTTTTTGTTTTTTGAGACAGGGTTTCTCTGTAGCTTTGGGGCCTGTCCTAGAACTAGCTCTTGTAGACCAGGCTGGCCTCAAACTCCCAGAGATCTGCCTGCCTCTGCCTCCCAAGTGCTAGGATTAAAGGTGTGTGGCTACTGCCCGGCAAAAGGGGGATTCTTATCTCTGCTATTGGGTTTTTTGTTAAGCTGTCTTTGGATCTTGAAAAGAGCACCATCTGCCCAGATTAGAAGTCATTAATACATATTAATATATTAATATATATTAATACATATGTATACATATATGTGTGTGCAAATATATATAATTAGGTGCATTATGTTTTTTAGATGAATAGCTGGTATGATTCCTTGTGACATTTTAAGATGTCCTTATTGTTATTTTACTTTCTTCCCTCCTTCTTCTGTATTTACCTCCCTCATCCTTCCCAAAGATCCCCCCTTTCACATTTTCCTGATCAGATCACTTGTACCCTGCTATTCTCCTCTCTGCTACTCACCACCCCACCTGCCTTGGCAAAGGACCCATTTTTTTCTTTCTTAAGTTTTTGCAGTTACTGCAGACTATATGGAGTACAAATAAACCCTTCAAAATTTCAATGTTTCAGTCTCATGAGAGATAATTTTGGCATCTTTTGTGTTTTTAATAGAATTCAAGCAGATAAGACAACTTAAACTATTCATAACAATATACAATACAGCCAATCACAGTAAATGCTTTCTCAGATGGAAAAGGTAAAACAAGAATTTATAGGAGTCAATAAAATTCTCATCTACTGTCACATATCTAATGATATTGGAATATCAATGCTCTGTTTGCTTTGGTCTAGAATAAAGTATGCAGACTCAGGGAATTTACTGGTGCTTATGTTCATGTAATTCTTTTATAGTATGCTATTTCTTTGGCAGGGAAATTACCAATTTGTGCTTACTCTTAACTGGCTACTTTGTATAAGTTTTATTACCTAATCTTTACAATGAACTCGAGAGGTTCTTGCTAAAAAAATTTAGATTCGGGGAGCTGATAAATAACTTGTCCAGGGATATATAACTGGAAAATGCAAAGCTGATGTGCAAACACAGGTACCTCTGTTTTTCAAGCACACACCTTTGTAACATGCTATATTTTTTCAGGACCTAAAACATATTAAAAATAAACATTTATCTTATCAAACAAAGGGGAAGTAACCTGTGGTAATATTTTATTTATGCTCTAACAAATAAAGCTTGCATGAAGATCAGAGGTTGGAGCTAGCCACTAGCTAACCACAGAGGCCAGGCAGTGGTGGCAACACCTTTAATCCCAGCACTTGGGATCTCATGCCTTTGATCCCAATACTTCAGAGACATGTGCCTTCAATCCTAGCACTAGGGAGATGAAGACAGGAAGTGATATGACTGGGCGGAGAGAGGAATAAAGGCAGGAGAAGACAGAAACTCAGTCCATTTAGTCTGAGGATTCGAAGAGACCGGAGTCTTGTTTTAGGCTGAGGGCTTGCCAAAGTAAGAAGTGGCTGTGGCTAGATCCTTTGTCTCTCTGATCTTTCAGTTCACCCCTATATCTGACTCTGTGTTTTTATTATTAAGACAAATTAGAATTTGCACTATGGTAACCATTAAAAGTTTTGTATCCTGAGTACTCAGAAGATAGCGTATTAGAGATACTCAGTACTGCCTGGTATCGCTTCATCCTGAAACAAATAATAAGATATATGGCTGCAGGGAAAGGTGGGCAGACTAGAAAGGCACAGGGAACAGTAGACAGAGAACAGCTTTAAAAAAACAATTCATAGAAACACTGGCTACTAGGCAATGTGCTATGAAAGGAGAAAATTTTCCCTTTGTGGGCCTTTTGTTAAAAAAAAAAAGGAAAGCCTCAGCGAGTCTAGTAGACTATAATCTGGTACCCTGCAAAAATATTAAGACAGATGTCTTCAATCAGATGAGCAATGAGAAGATTCTGGAGACGCCTCCCCGCCGCCCCATTCCAATCTTACATATCAGGGCTGATGCATGTATGAACAGTCACAGACACTGTGACAGCATGCGCAGGGCCTGCACAGCTTCAGCTCTGAAAGGATCCTAGTGCTGAGAATGGGAAGTTGACATAAGCTCCCATCCTAACCAAGAAGCTATGTCCAATTAACACACACTTAAAAAATTATCACCAGTGGAGTCTACTGGGGATAGAAACCACACTTATTGGTGAACAGTCATCTTAAGAAAGTTCTTACAATAAACCCTTTTGAACAGGAGGAAAAGAAGGCCAGCATGTCTATACCTTCAAATGCCTCCATTCTTCCTGGACAAAGCAACAAACCACCTTGAAAACTAGTGTGGGCCCAGAAAAATATTTTCATCTTGGATACAAATCCAAGGACTCAAGAGTATATGTTAGAAATTTCTGCACTCCACCAAAGAGACAAGTCCAGAATGGTAACATTCGGGAACTTCTGACTGTCCTTTGGTGTAGTAGGAGGCTGCTTGTTCATTTCCTGGCTGCCCAGATTCCCAAAATAGCCATACAGAAACTGTATTAATTAAATCACTGCTTGGCCAATTACTTAAGCATATTGCTAGCTAGCTCTTACATATAGAATTAACCCATCTCTATTATTTTATATTTTACTATGAGGTTTGTGGTCTACCAGCAAGGTTCCAGCATGTCTGTCTCTGGAGGCAGTTCCATGGCTTCTCTCTTGACTCCGCCTTTCTTCTCCCAGCATTCAGTTTAGTTTTCCCTGCCTAGCTCTGTTCTACCCTATCAGGCCAAGCCAGTTTCTTTATTAACCAATGGTATTAACAGCATACAGAGTGGAATCCCATATCACTCTGGAAAAAGGAATGAGACGAAGTTAGTGTAAATATAATATCTATGACAAAGACCAGTGTGGCCAGGGCACTAATGATCAACCAACTTGCTCTCCACTGATTAAGGCTTTGTTTTGTTCTCCATTCTCAGAGCCCTAAAGATATTTAATTTAAATAAATCCACTGTTAAAGGTGATTTTCCATGCACACATATGAACAGGTAGAGTGCCCCTAATTCCCAGGGAGCATCTAACCAGGTAGTCTGTGGTTTAACTGGCTGAAACAGCTTGAGGATGGCTCTTATACTTGGCATATTGTCAGGCCTGCATTCAGACACTGCTGGGAGACCACTGGCAGGAATTCAACCCATCAGTGACCGAAGTAGCATGCCCCTACAGCAAAGGCAGGTTAAGACCTAGTCTGCAAATAACCCTGTCTGGTCTAACATGCTTATCTTTCAGGCCTCCTTGTTTCCTACACAAAGTGAGCTACAAAATTATAGACCTGGGTAACAAACAGAAGCCTCTCTAACTTCCATCACCTCACTAAGTAAGAAATATCGGCTGACTTTCTTTTCTTCTAACTTATTTTATTTTGCTTTCTCTTACTCTTCACTTAGACATACCTGTTCCCCTACACTTTCCCTGTCATTCTTTCCACTTCTTTTTCCCACCCCTTTTTATTAATTATTAATATGTTTACTTATACTATTTTAAAAATTTGTATCTTATCCCATAAATATTCTAGCCCTTTTTCTAACCTAATTGGGTATGTGCTTGTTATTTCCAACTATTTTTAAATATGCATTAAAATGTCTATAAACTTAAATATTTTAAAGTATTACTGTTTCCATCTGCTTTCTCATTTCTGAGCAGTAATGGTGATTGTGGCCTCAAAAAAGGCTGTCCAATAAGAATTTCAGCATAAAAGGGAAGCTATCTATCCCAACAGGTATGCAAATCAAAATGCAATAACACTATAAATATGAGAAAGCAAGTTGTCAGTTCTTCAATATTGTATAATAAATGTAAATAGTAGAAAGGTCAGAAAAGGAATTCAGAAGCCTATTTTTAAAAAATAATTGATGACCTCACGGAGTCTCCTATTTCCAAATCTTCAAAGTGGCCACAATTTTAAAGAACTCTAGAAATTATAAAAAAAACTAAGAATGTTTCTAGAAGAAAAATAAACAAATTAAACATTTTAAAAATCCTATTCAATGAAACTATAATAGGAAAAATCCAAATGTAGTGAAAGATGTTCATATCTAAGTAAGCATTTAGAATCACAAATAGACCTGACCAAAAAAGAAACTGCCCCATCCCATTATAGTTAATAGTTACCCCATTAGAGTAAAGAACAAAATAATACTGAAAGCTGCAAGAGAATAGTGTCATATTTCTTAAAAAGGCAAACTCATCAAAATGAAGTTACACTGTCTATAGAAACTCTAAAAGTTAGGGAATTGTAGTGATATATTTAAAACCCTAATAGTAGCAGCAAGCATTCAACATTATATCCAACAAAGTTTAAAAAAATAGATACTAGAAATAAAGATTTGCCTTGATAAACATAAACTAAACCAGAGATGAGGGAGGACATTCAAAATCATAAAAAGAGTAGACGAAAAATTAGAATTAGGGAAAAAATAAAAATCCAAACTCAGTAAAACCAGGAGAATTCTAGGAAGAATAAAGGAGAGGGGGAAAATAGAAGAGTACCCAAATCAATTGCAGCAAGCAAACAAATGAATGAACAACAACAACAACAAAAATCAGTATAGGAATTCACACTAACTGTATGATTAAAAAGTTTGGATGAGATGAGCAGATTAAAATAATACCTAATAAATATAAACAAGATTGACAATCCTTTAGTAGAGAAAATACTCAACATAATAAAAGTAAGATGGAAAGGGTGGGAGTTTACAATAGATAACAATGAAATTCAGAGGATTATATGAAAAATTATATTTTAAAACATAGAAATCTAAAGAATGAAGGACTTGGAAATTATAGAAAATTAAAGCAGATAAATGATAAACAATAATGCCAAAGAAGTAATATAAAAGAAATAAACAGGACTGTACGGATTTACTGCTAAGACCAATGTTTTAAAACTAATCTATAAAACAGGAAGAGAATAAATACTTACATATTCATTTATGAAGCTAGTATTACCCTAACATCAAAAATAGGAAAGGCCATATGCCAAAATCAAAGATATAAACAAATTACTTGGTGAACACAAGCACAAAATGCACATTAAAATACTTGCAAACCAAACTCAGCTAATACATTAAAAAGTTTTTATGCCATGATTAAATAAACCTTTAATTTAATATGTTCCAGAAATTCAAGGATGATTTAACATATGCAGCAGGGTCCAGCACATATATGCAAACTAAAGCCACATTGAGATCATGTCCCCTCTCCATCAGACAATATATCCTCAAGAAAACAAAATAAAAATATTGGGCATAAACTTCAAAAGGAATAAAAGTCTATCATTGAGGGGAAACATGACAAAACACAGCAGACATGGCCGCAGGCACAGGAAGCTGAGAACTCATATTTTCAAACCCAAGCATGAAGCAGAAAATGTAAACAGGAAAAGCCTGTCCATAATGATATACTATCTCCTGTAAGACTGCACCATCTAAAGCTTCCCACAAGCACCACCAACTGGGAGCCTAATGTTCAACTATTGGGGGCATTCTCATTGAAACCACTACAAATGGATATAAAAAAAAATGTACCAATTTTATAAAATGAGTTTTGCAGAACCTTTCCTATATATGGAAGTAAATCAATGCCATTAAAACATTAGTTTAAGAGACATTCTCCTAAAGTGACTGAGGCATAGATGATATGAAGTCAATATTATAGTTTAAATAAAGTTTAAACCTATTTTGAGAGAATTCCCTATGTTCCCCAGACTGACCTCAAGTTCTTGAGCAGAAGTGACCCTCCTGCCTCCTTTTCCCAGAACTGAGATTGTAAACATTTGGTGTAGGAGGTTCTCCTGTCCATGTGTTGCTTTCATTGGTTAATGAATAAAGAAACTGCCTTGGCCTAGTTGATAGGGTGGAACTTAGGTAGGCAGGAGAAAACAGAACTGAATGCTGGGAGGAAGAAGGGCAGAGACAGAGAAAAAAGCCATGGATCCTCTGCCTGAGATGGACGCCAGTTAGAATCTTGGTAAGCCACTGCCACATGGCGATACACAGATTAATGGAGATGGGTTAAACTAATATGTAAGAGTCAGCCAATAAGAAGTTAGAGCTAATGACCAAGCAGTGTTTTAATTAATACAGTTTCTGTGTGGTTATTATGGATATAAGCTATCCGGGCAGACGGAATGAACAAGCAACCCCTCTTTGCAACACTATTTACCATTCAGTCTGGGTTAGCCTATTTTTTCCGTACTATAATTTCATGTGAGAGAAAGAGGTTCCATAAAAATTAGTATGTTAATAATTAATCATCAAACCATAAAAGGAAACATTTAAATTTTCTAATATTGATATTTGAGTTCTAGCTGCCCCATGTTTTAGAACAGATTTTCTAGAAACAAACTATGGGATAGACATTCTCAGCTGGGTGTGTAATGCCAGCTCTTGGGAGCTAGCGACCCATAGATTAGGAATTTCAAGCTATCTTGGCTACATAGCAAGTTTGGGGACAGCTGGAACTCCAAGACTGCCTCTGAAAGCACCTAAAAGAAATTCTTTGGAAGTGTGATACTAAAAGAGTGGCTTCAGAAGAACCCAACAAAGAGTTGAAGGAATTTCAACAAAGCAGGGGGAGTCTACGTGCACATGTAGTGTCAACTGGAAGGGAGCTCCACAAGGAGGCTCCAAAACTGACATTTCACCTTCAAACAAGATGGCCAGGTTTGGTGCCCTCACTTCAGTCAGTCATTGGCTAACTGCTGTTCTCTACAACTCAGGATTGTGTTCTGAATTCCTGGGCAAGGCAGTTCCCTCTGCAAGGTGAAATTCTTCCATAGACAGATGTAGCTATACACTATTAGCAGTCAGTGCTTAAGACAGCTGAGAAATTGTTGTACACATTCAGTGTGAAGCAATGCCTACTACAGTCCTTCTGCCTCTGAAGCCAGACTGCAAGATGGGGTGAAGGATTTAGAGTAGAAAGGACAACTTCATCATAGAAATTATTGAGGACTGTCACTGTTGTCTCATTTCCAGACTCTTATTTGAACCTTTGTTTAGATATTTTCTGGCCTAATTAGAACCACAATATACTATGACCTTTTATTGTTAACCACATCCCCCCCAGCTTGTGCTATAGAGGCAGTTCCAATTGTAATCCCACAGGTATAAACTTAAAAATTATATCACAATTTGAGTCACTGTCTATAAGCCTAATCAGATGAAAAAAAGAGATATTTTATATCAAGTTGTAAAAGTAAAAGTTTAATTCAAATAATAGATTATCTTTCAATTAAGATATATAATTGGAAACATGTTAATGGTTCCCATTCATCTCTGCCTCTGCATATCTAAAGTCTTTTATAATCTCTCATCAAGAACAGATAAGGCTAACTGATGTGCTTCTTATGAATATAATATAGGAAAAGAATGGATTGTCATAACTAGCAAAGACCACAGATTTTGTCTTTCCTTTTGATGTTTTTCTCATTCTCTTGCTTGCTTGCTTTGAAGGAAGATTCTGCCACATTGTGATCTGACCTATTCAGTGGCTCACTTGGTATACTAGTCAAGGTTCTCTAGAGGAACAGAACTTATAGAATGAATCCTTCAAAGGGGATTTATTAGAGAGGTTTACAGGCTATGGTCTGGCTAGTCCAACAGTATCTGTCTTCTGACAGAAAATCCAATAGTTGTTCAGTCCACGAGGGTGGATGTCTCAGTTGCTCTTCAGTATATATTGAACTCCTTAAGAAGTAGGCTCTAATACCAGTGAAGGAATGCCTCAGCAGCAGGATAGACAAACTTTGCCAGCCAGAGTGATAACATGCAAGGAAAAATAAAAAAACTTCCTCCTTTATCTATGTCCCTTTATATAGACTGCCACCAGAAGGTATGGCCCAGATTTAGGGTGGGTTTCCAATCTCAAATGATCTAATCATGAAAAATATCTCACATGCATGCCCAGTTGCTTTGGTTTTACTTATTTGCAGATGTAGACAAGTTCATAACCAAGAATAACCATCAAACTTGGCATGGAGTTGAGAGCAGCTTCTGGCAAAGAGCCAGTAAGAAACTGTGAATTGTTCAATGGCCCATTAGAAAATGAATTCTGTTGCTGAATTATTTGAGTGAACTTGGAAGCCCATGCTTCCTTAGGTGAGCCTAAAGTGTTTTACTACCCTCTTGACTACGGCTTTATGAGAAGCTGTGCCCAGATTCCAAACTGATAAAAATGGAGAGATAACAAATGTTGTTTTAAGACATTCAGTTTTTAGTAATTTACTATGCACTAAACAATAACTAATGAATAAGAATCTAATAACTTTTTTTCTGTTGTTAATTTGTCTATCTGGAAAATGTGAAGTTGGAGCCCTATTCTATATAGAGAATGATCTACAACAGCTGTACTTTGGAATGAGTGAATTCTTCAAGCATGTAGCAATCAAAAGTAAGCAAGGAAGAAGCAAGTAGCATAGCATTCACTATGTCCATAGTCTGATTGAGAAAGCAAGCAAAAGTAAACAAAGCAGGTGGCAAGTCATTGATCAATAACGTCATTAGATTGGGTGCTTACAAAATCCAGTGGAGAGGATTGAAGAAGCTGTGCTAAAATCATCGTGCTAGTGCTTCTGAGTGAGAGATTTCCAAGCTCAGTAGAGTAGAGCAACTTCGTCATGGCTGAGCTTCAGGCTTTTCCACTGCAGTCATTTTTATACCGTGGGAAAAACAACAGCCTCCATTAGAAATGATTTACCTTTTCTCTGTTCTCAAGGGCACACTGTTTTACTTTAGCCATTTTCTTTTCTCCCTGTTACAGTTAGAGGGTCAGCTTACCCTAGGACAGAGAATTTTGGTGAATACTTGAAATAAATATGCCTAAGTCCAAGACAAGAGAGAACTCTTCACTCCCAGAGTCAGCTTTTCAGTAAACCTAAACACGAATGAAAATTGGCCAGTATAATATATATCACAGTCCTTCACAAATATTTTCTGCAGGTGGTGCCAAGAGAACTAACAGAGGTTTATTCTCTTTTAAATTATTACCAGTATTATTATAGGAAGCACAGGAGTCATATATAAATGGCTGAAGAAAGAACCTAAATTTGATAAAGAAAATCCCCAAAACATGAATTGAAAGCCATTTTAGCGGAAATATAGATAAAAGCAATGATCTTTTATGCCATATTAAATTTCAATGGCTTTTTATATTATTATAAGTTTTGAGTACCAGTGATGAGGCATTCACTTTTTCTCAAAGACATATGGATGAAGCATTAAGTATTTTCACAATGGCAAAAAAAAGCCAAATATTGTTAAAAAAGAAAGGAAACAAAAAGAAATCTAAGAGGCTAAAAGGCGAAGTAATATTAAATAGCCTATCTCCAAGTCTTGTCAACCATCATTGTGTTGTCTATGTCATGTAGCAAAGAAGAGTTCTTGTGGTATTTTGAAAATTCTTTTAATGCATGAATCATGAAACTTACCTTATTCTTAAATAACAATAATGAGAACAGACATTTTGAATTACTTTGGAAATTCTCTAATCTTGGTTTCAGTCATTCAAGAATCAGATATGGATATATTAAACAATAGCCTCCAGCTACAGAGCTCAGACTTGACTACTAGATTATTTATTCCTCTTGTATATTCATTCCAAAACAACCAAACAGAAGAAAGTATCTAACCTTTAAGAAAAGGACTTCAGCTGGGTGGTAGTGGCACACACCTTTCATCCCAGTACTCAGGAGGCAGAAGCAGGCAGATCTCTGTGAGTCCAAAGCCAGTCTGGTCTACAGAGTAAGCTCCAGGATTGATGAGGCTGTTACACAGTGAAACCCTGCCTCAAAAAAAAAAAAGGAGGGGAGGATTTCAGAATTGAAGTCCTCAAACATAAACCACCTAATTCTGGTCTTTTATGTAATATCTTTACTGTATTTAAAACGACACATACCTATTTTAGTGATTTTTCAAATGATAAGAAATGAGTTTTGCTTGGTAATATTATGATTAATTATTTCAGATTCATGTTCTAACATAAAATAAAATGATTAGCTGGGTAGGCAAGCTGGTACCATTTTACAAATTTTCTATAAATAGAGTGCTTGCTTCACTTACTCAATTAATAAGGATTCTATTTAACCCTGCTATGTTTTGCTTTGTAATTACAAAGAAATATATTTATACAGATAACTGAGAATTTTTTAAGAGTACAAAGGCATAAATAAGTATGAAATAGAAGTCTTATTGAATGAGAAAAATTATACCGAAAAATATGCATTTTGGTAATGTTAGATATGTAGATCATTTCATGAAGAGTTGATAGGAGTTTTGAAAGAATTGCCCTTGTCCAACCCTAAAATATAGACAAAATATAGTGCTGAGGTCGTGTAAACCAAAGATTTCCAGTTCTACCCAAAATCATTTTCTCAGTAACTTGATTATTTCCCTGGCAGCACTCATTACATCATAGCCTTTCAACTTTTAAGCCACATTTGGCAATGATGTGAAGAGGATTAACTCTCATGGACTCTGAACCTGGTCCAGAGAACAATCTCATGCTGTGAAATGGAGGAGAGCAATGAACAATCTAATGAAGGAAAAGTAAAATGCTCCAAATTTAATGTTTGCTTATAAACATTTCTGAGTGTCTAACAATTTATTTTTATCATGACCAAAAAAGTTATTTGTGACCAATTTAGTGGAAAAAATGTTGAAAACATTTTCTAATTATTCATGAGCTTTTAAACTTGTTTTTCTGCAGATGAAAATGTTGCTCGCTTGTTTAAAATATTTCACCTATAGATGTTAATTCTTCAGTATTTCAAATATGCTTTCACTGTAATATATTTGCAACTTGGCATTCTTCACAGTTTTTAATAAGAAAAAGTATCCATATATACTTCAATTAAAGATTATTTTGATTAATAGTATGTCTTATGGAACAAAACATAAAATAAAAATAGCACTGGATTTCTTTCTCAATATTAGCAATACTTACTTCCACTGCAATTGAAGCTTCCAAATGAATATTTCTGATTCTTTTTCATGAGTCCATAGCGGTTAAATTTAAAAAACACTATTTGCTCTACATTTATTTTCTCTATGACTCTAGAACACCTGGAATAGAATTTATGAAACCATTGGATCTTAGAAGCTTGGAAACAAGATAATAATAAAGGTAATGTTCTAAAATGGGATACTTTTACTATATAAGATAAACTACTAAAACCAACAGAAGAATGTTATAACAAACTATAATTACATTTAGTAAAACATTAATTTTAGATTTTCAAATGACCAATTTGATAAAAAAATTAAGACAAAACTGTTAAACTTTTTATGACATTTAATAAAAATTTATTTTGGTCCATGGATGACATGATACCAACTGAATAAATTTTGGATTTATCTATAGCCTCAACCAATAAGAAAGGCAAAAAATATTGCAAGAGTGTGCCCCTTGATGGCAGTTTTATAAATTGTATCTACATTCAGTCTTTTTACCCAGCTAGTTTTATCCCCATATTCTAGGCTTGGACCAGGAAACACATTCTGCACATCTGTTTAATTCATTCTATCCACCTGACTTCATTCCACCTAAAATATTTCCAACCTCTAGGGTTAACCTGCCCACACATCCTCTCTCCTGCACCAACCTGCTCTATATCAGACAAAGAACTAACAAAAGAAGTACACATTTCCATATAACATCACAAAAATATGAATGACATCAAGCCAGTTTCTTGTCTTCAAAGCTACCAGTCCACTAGAATGTTTTGCTAATGAGAATTATCTAAATGAAACTGAGGATATACGATTTAAAAGAATAATTATAAACTTCATCAAAGAATCGAAAGAAGACACAAAGAAAGAGCTAAATGAAATTAAGGAGAAAGAACTTAAAGAGAATAAACACCTGAGTGATACCCTAGAGAATACATAGACCGATGGAAATGATGAAGGCAATCTAGGACTCAAAAACAGAATTCAATAAAGAGGTAGAAATAATGAAGAGCACTAAAGCTAAAATGGAGATGGAATTGAAAAGCCCAATAACCCAACTAGCAGACCCAAAGAAAAGCCTTACAATAGAAAGAATCAAGCAAAATACAGAATAATAGGACTCAAAGATAATAAAGGATCTAGACTAAATAAGCAAAGAATATGAAATTAAAATAAAAGCAACACAGAAATGGAACACACAGGAAATCTGGGACAACATGAAAAAACAAAAGAACAACAACAAGAAGAAAAAACAAAAACAAACAAATCTTCAAATTACAGGTATAAATGAGGGAAAGGACTCTCAGGTTAATGGTATAGACCACATCTTCTACAAGCACATAGAAGAAAACTTCCCCAAACTAAAAAAAAAAAAAAAAAAAAAAAAAAAAAAAAAAAAAAAAAAAAAAAAAAAAAAAAAAAGACACACTTATACAGATATAAGAAGCACATAGAACATCAAACAGATAATACTAGAGAGAAAATTCCCATGGCATATAATAGCTAAAACACTAAGTATACAGAACAAAGAGAATAGTATTGAAAGCTGCAAAAGAGAAAAAAACAGTTAAAGCATCATTAAAATGAATAAGGTGAAAAAAGACAAACATAACATATTGCCTCTCATATGTGGATCCCAATGTTTAATATTTATGTTCATGTAAATAAAGGGGTTAAGTGTTGAAGAAGGGTCGCTTGTTGGTTTCGGCCCACCTGGCTAGCTTAGACCCAAAATAATCACACAGAAACTATATTAATTAAAACACTGCTTGGCCCATTAGCTCTGACTTCTTATTGGCGAACTCTTACATCTTAATTTAATCCATTTCTAGTAATCTGTGCATCACCACGAGGTTGTGGCCTACCAGCAAAATTTCAGCAAGTCTATCTCCAGTGGCAGCTCCATGGTGTCTCTCTGACTCTGCCCTTCTTCTCCATGCTACAGGCCAAGCCAGTTCTTTATTTATAGACAGAAGGACCTCCCACACCAGTTAAGAGTGTGTATAGACTATTGCTTTAGTTGGATTTTCTATTGCTGTGATGAAACAGCATGACTAAAAGGAACTCAGAAAGGAAAGGGTTTATTTAATCTTAGAGTTGTAGTCCATCACTCCCAAAATCAGGGAAGAAACTCAAGACAATACCTTGGAGGCACAAAGTGATGCAGAAGCCGTGGAAAATGCTGCTTTCTGTCTTGTTCTTAAAATTTGCTGTGCCTGCTTTCTTATACAGCCCAGAACCACCTACCCAGAGGTGAAATCACCCCCCATGGCCTAGGCTCACTCATATCAATCATTAATCAAGAGAATGCCCTACATATTTACCCTCAGGCAATCTGGATGGAGGCATTTTCTCAATTGGGGTTCCTCTTCCCAGATAACTCCAGCATGTGTCAAAACAAAATAAAATTAAAACCAACCAACCATAAAAACCTTACTAGGACAACTATTAAACTAGATAGACTATGAACAGGAGAATAATAGATGTTGAGAAAGTGGAAGGAGGGCGAAAGGTCACATAGGATATGAAAGTAGAAAGGATACTGGTGGGGAGATAGAGAATAAGAGAGGGAGAGGGGATGGGGAAAAAAGACAGCAGAGAAAAAAAAACATAAACTTTATTTTTAAAATGCCCTAACAAAGTCTGGTTCTTTGTAGGCTAATAAAAATAAAAATGTTATTTGCTCCATATATACTGCTATAGTATGGATCTTGACTGTCTCTGAAATGCTCATATGTTAAAAGTTAAGGACTTGGTACCAGGGAAGTAATATTTGGCATGAATGGAGCTGGAGACTAGTAGAAGTCCTTAGGCCATTGAAGGTGTGTGGTTCAAGGAGATTTTTGAACACACTAGTTCATACATCTTTCTGTTCTTCTCACTGGCTATGAAGAAGATGTTTTGCTCTACCATATGTTCCTGCCATGGCATGTTGCTTTGTTATAGGTTTAAAAGCAATATACCCAGCCAATCATGAAGTAGACCCATAAAAATGGCAATCCAAAATAGTTGTTTTCATTTGTATGTTGATTATCTCATGAGTTTGCTATGAAAATGGAAAGCTAACGTATTTACATATGAATATGGGTTCATATTGTTCGCTCTATTGAAGGAAGACAGAGAAGATCTATGTGGTCATTTGAATAAAAACAGCCTCCATAGGCTCATATATTCAAATGCTTAGTCACCAAAGACTGACATTATTTGAAAAGATTAAAATGATTAGAGGGTGTGGCTTTGATGGAGGAAATGTAACACCAGGTGTGGGCTTTTAGGTTTCAAAAGCCCATGCTAGGCCCAGTGTTTCTCTCTGGGCCTGCAGATCAGGATGAAGTTCACAACTACTGCTCCAGCTCCATGTCTGCCTGCATGCTGCCATGCTCCCTACCGTGATAATAATGGGCTAACCCTCTAAAACTGTAAGTGAGCCCCCAATTACATGCTTTCTTTTATAAGAGTTGCTTTGGTCATGGTGTCTCTTCACAGCAATAGAAGAGTGACTATGACAACCTAAGAGAAACCAAGTGAATTTAATCATCTGGTTCCAAATGATAATAGATATCCTTCTTAGTTTACTTTCTATTGCTGTGATAAAACACCATAACCAAGAACAACTTAGAGAGGAAAAGGTTTATTTGATGTACATGTTCCCATCACAGACAAGATTATTGTGGGAATCCAAGGCAGGAACTTAAGATGGAATCATGTATGTAGAATTTGAAGCAGGGATTATAGATGAGTGTTGCTTACTGGTGTGTGCTTAGGCTCAAATTCAGCTATGGTGGTGGTTTAAAAGAAAATGGCCCCCAAAGGGAGTGGTACTATTAGGAGGTATAGCCTTGTTAGAGAAGGTGTGGTCTTGTTTGAGGAAGCGTGTCACTGTGGAGGTGGGCTTTGAGGTCTTATATATGCTCATGATACTGCCCAGTGTCTCAAACCACTTCCTGTTACCTGCTAGGTATAAGGACTCTCAGCTACTTCTCCAGCACCATGTCTGCCTGCTTGCCTCCATGCCCCACCATGATGATAACCTCCAAAATTATAAGTCAGCCCCAATTAAATGTTTTCTTTTATAAGAGTTGCCATGGTCATGGTGTCTCTTCACAGCAATAGAAATCCTAACTAAGATAACTACCTTTCTTATACCTCTCTGGACCACTCTCTGAACCACTACAGGGATGGTACCACTCACAGTTGGCCAAGCCTTCCCACATCAATCAATAATCAAGAAAATGCCTTACAGGTGTGCCTATAGTTCAACCTGATGGAGGTACCACCTGGACTGAGGTTCCCTACTAGGAGGTAACTCTAATTTCTGTCAAGTTGACAAAAACCAGCCAGCATAATATCCCAATGCTTAAACAATGTTGTATCTTCTATCCTTACATATATAAATTTTCTAAAAAATTAAATTTGCAAAATTTAAAATAAATTAAAAGGATTTTTTAGTGCTTTTAACAAAAGATGGACTCAAAGATAGTCTCAAGGAGAAGAAACTCAAAAACACAGAATGGAAACTAGATTTTACTTATATGTTTCATTGTTTTTATAGAAAGAAAGATTAAAATAAATTAATATAAATATTCTATTATACCAGTTACTTTTTGTTGCTTGATAAACTACTATTGCCAAGGAAGCTGCTTGAATAGTTATTTGGGCTTATGACTCCAGAGGTATAAGAGTTCTTCATGTCAGAGAAGAATAGAAGCAGTAAGCAGACACAGTGGCAGGATTAGAAGCTGTGAGAGATCACATCTTGCACAACAAGGACAAAGCAGAGAGACTGAACTAGAAGTGGGATGAGGCTTTGCACCCTCAAAGCAGAATCCCAGTAGTATACTTCCTCCAGCAAGACCACATCCTCTAAAGCTCCCCAAACAGTGCCACCAACTGGGAGCCAGTGTTCAAATGCCTGAGCCTATGGGAAACATTTATTAATTTACTATACTTATATTAAAATACCAGATAGCATAATTCATATTATAAATATAAAATCTAAAACAGAAAAACATAAAAGGTTAAGAACTCCTATAATATAAGCAAATATATATATTATTCTGTGTAAAGTATTTTTAAATGATGGCATTTTCATTTAATTCTACTTAATACAAGGCATCAAACTTTGTCTATAATGGTGATAGTTTGAAGGTTATTATGTCTTATCCTGGGTTCTGCCAAATCAAAGTTTGACACAAAAGTTTACATGTACATAACTTACTTTGGAAGTATTACTTTTAGTTCTGGTTCTTATTATTTCTTTCTCTTTCCTCCAAGTGATTTTCATGGACTGCTATGAAGAATATGCATTCTGAAGCTGCCAAGTAGACTATTCTGTAGATGTCTGTTAAGCCACTTAATATATAGTATCATCTAAGCATAATGTTTCCTTGTTAAATTTTGGTTATATAATCTCTCAAGAGATGATAGTATGGTACTGAGTATATCTGTTATTAGTGTATCTGGACCCATATGTCCCTTTATATCCAGTACTTTTTATTTTCTGAAGTTATCTGTACTGTCATTTAATATACATATTATTAAATATCATACCTTCTTGATGTATTGCTCCCATATTAACACATGGTAATCTTCCTTGTTTCTATCTCTTTACTAATTTTTGACTTAAAGTCTGTTTTGGCAAATATGAGTAGCTTAATTTGAGATCCTTTTTACCTGAAATGTACATTTCCATCTGAAAGATTTACGAAGAGAGCTTGGGTCTAGAGTTTATTTAGTGGGTATTGGGAAGGGTATAAGGATAAGTGGATTATGGAGGAAACAGAAGGAGAAAGAGTGGAAGGGAGAGGCAATGGTTGCCTCTTCAAAAGAAGGACAACAGAGAGAGGGAGAGAGAGTGGTAGGTAGGACAGGAGGTGGTTGAGATTTGAAATCAGCTTGCCTGGGTGGGAAGGGGGAGGAGATTGGGGTGGAGATTGGAACAGGGTACCCAAGTGACAGGGAAGACAAGCAGAATTATAACATCAAAGGGATTTATAATTGAAATAATGGCAGAACTCAAAATTCTGGAATAATTATTTTCATATATCTTTAGTTGATTTGGGGGAACATTTCAATTAGAGAATTTTGAAAAAATCACAAGATCAAAATAAGTTTGTCTTTCCTCAAGAATTTGTGATTTATATGAATTATTTCTAAAAATTATTTGGCAGATGAACATTTCTATGGATAAGTTAGGGGGTATCATTAATAAAAAGGAGCTTGGATTTTTTTAACTGATTTTATTGAACTATACATTTTCCTCTGCTCCTCTCCCTTCCTCTCCCCTCCCCTTCAACTCTCTCCCATGGTAAGGAGTTTGGTTTTTAAGACAACCCTTCATCTTTAAACCTTTGAAAAATAGAAGTATTTGGATTTTAAGAATTCACTCCTTATTTTTATATAGACCAATACATTTTATAATCTAGAGTTTGAGAAAGTATAAATGCTCTTGAAGTTTTTTCATATAATATTTTCAAATCCACCTATTTATTAAAAAATTTCTCACTTTTATTATTAATTTATTTCCCTATTTTATTAAATGTTAAATTATTCACTAGGCAAACTAATTATACAGGAAGGCACCAAAACAACAGTAACATCTTGAATTTATTATAAGAAATAAAATTTAGTACCTACTTACCCCAAAGCATTAAAATAGAATTGGCAGGCAAAGTGCTAATTTAAAGAGAATCACTTATTTAAATATTAGCTGTGTTTATATTTGCTTATTTCAGAGAATGAGGCATCATGCTTTCCTTCATTTGTGTCTGTAAAGACTGACTTTTAGAAAAGATTCCCAAAGATATATTTCTATACCAAGAGATATATGCATCACTCATCAGAGAAGCTTATTGTAAGAGAGGTAATTAACATAGAGTTACACAACTGATCAGGATGTGGAAAATAAGAGGCATAGGAAGGCAAATCCCTAAATAAGATGTCTATATCACACCTCTTACCTTAGTGATCTATGAAGAAGAAGCACTGTAAGATCCAGAGGTGGTAGAGGACTACAAGGAAATAGTATTTTACAGATGCAACGGGAAAGAGCACATATGAACTAACAGAGACAGACAGCATGCACACGACCTGCACAAGCTCAAACCAGACAAAATTCCAGCATAGAAGAGCAGTAGGAACAAAGTCCCACCCATAGCTAAGAAGATGCTGGTGTTTGGTTGTTAATGAGAGATGAAAAATCAACTTTCTTCAATGGGGTGACACTTGGTATTTTGAACACATTCCAAGGCAGGACCCATACCCAAGAGTAGCTGGCCCATACAAATTATATTCCATAGGTTTTCTTTTGCATTTTTTAGAGAGAGAACATGAAGTTGAGTGAATAGGGTATAGGGGAAGATCTGGGAAAAGTTAAGGGAGGGAAATACATATGATCAAAATATATATGTGATATTAAATTCTCAAAGAATAAGTCAAAACATTATTTGTATTCTCTCTCTCTCTCTCTCTTTCTCTCTTTTCACATACACAAACACACCACATATAATACATATATACTATTGTTTTAGTTAGGGTTTCTATTGCTGTGAACACCATGATCACAACAACTCTTATAAAGGAAAACATTTCATTGGGGCTGACTTACAGTGTCAGATGTTTAGTCCGTTAGCATCATGGTGAGAAATATGGCAGCACACAGGCTGGCATGGTGCTGGAGAAAGAACCGAGAGTTCTACATCTTGATCCTCAAGCAGCAGGAAACTGCCACACAAAGCCTAGCTTGAGCGTATAAGTCCTCAAAGCCCACCTCTACAGTGACACACTTCCTCCAATAAGGCCACACTTACTCTGACAAAGCCACACCTCCTAATAATGCCATTCCCTATGGGCCAAGCATTCAAACACATGAGTCTATGGGGGCCATTCCTATTTAAACCACAACTATAAATGGCATTTATAATAGTATCTTTATATGATACAGGCAGTTGTTTGCAATGTTTATTATAATTATGATTATTGTATAAAGTTTAGTGAAGAAGCTACTTATATTTTCTGACACAAATTTTATTATATAAAACTAAAAATTTTATAGCGTAATTTTCAAACATAGAAAAAGAGAGAAGATAATGAACACTGTGTGCCTATAATGCAACTTCAAAAATCTATAAATATTGTATAAGTATATATTAATGACATATAATGGGTTTCAATACATTTTCATGCATATATATAATGTATTTTTATCATATTTGCCCTACCCTTTATATCTCTTGCACACCATTTGATCCGCTTTCTCTTCCCAACTAGTTCACTTAATGCTTTATTTTATAACCCAGGAAGTTAATTACATTGAGGTTTCTTATAGAAGAATGTTTAAGGAGTTGTTTACAGGAGCAAGGGCACTTTACCAGTGGCTACACACCATAACATACCATAAGAAAAATGTCTCTCCCTTCCCCTTCCTCAGAATCCATTAACTATGTGTAAATCCTTAGGGGGCAGTTAAAGCCCCTTGATATCCTCCCAGCACCATTTCAGGATGCTGGTAAATCTTATCTTGTATAGACTTTGTGTATGTAATTATAGCTGCCTTAAGTTCAAGAGTGTACCAGCCATTTGTGGCTGCCAGCATTCCAAATTTCTCCAATCCTTCTGGTTTTCACATTCTTTCTACCCTTTCTTGATGATTCCTGAGCCTGGATGGAGGTGCCATAGCTTATATTATGGAAGACAATACAAGTCTTCACTGCAATTATAAGAATAGACTCCTTGCCAGATGGTGGTGGCACATGCTTTTATTCCCAGCACTCAGGAGGCAGAGGTAGGTGGATCTCTGTGAGTTTGAGGCCAGCTTCGTCTACACAGCTAGTTTCAGGACAGCCAGGGCTACACAGAGAAACCCTATCTTGAAAAACAAAACAAAAGAATAGACTCCTCAAAAGCCACTGTACCAATTCCTACATACAGGTTGTGACCTTGAGTTCCCGCCTTGACTTTTCTATATAATGACTATAAGCTACGAGATGAGATAAACGCAATAGAAAAGCAACAAAGCCAGAAATTGGTACCAGGTATAGACTATTTCTGTGACAGGCCTGACCATGTGTTTTGTGGGAGGATTGTGGTGGCATTTGAAGTTGGGGCTAGAAAAAGCCATTGAGTGATCAAAGCATAGCAGGCTGTTGTATGGGAGCTTAGAAGATAAAAATGTTGAGAGCAAAGCAGACCATGGAGGCCTGGCTTATCAACTTTCCGAGGGAAGCGAACACTCTCCCTGGCCCATTCTTGATATTTTGAATTAAGAATCTGTCATTCCGGGATAAACAATTGGCTGTGATTAATTAAGAGACAAGAATCACTAAAATTAAACCTTTGCTTTGCTGGGACAATTCATGGCAGTCAGTTGGAGTTGGGAAATTATCAGTGATTACGAAGAGATCAGCATCGTTGAGGTAAAATCTGCTATTAGTCTTTTCACAGTGTCAGCACACATAAGTTGTGTTCCAGAGGTGGCCAAGGTTGTACCTTGTTCTGGCAGCCAAATTTGGTAATAACTAAGATGTCACTGGCAGCTGGAACTAGGCAATATGTCGGAGTTTTCCAGGTTTCACTGGTTTTGAAGGCATAAAGAAGTCACAGAGAGCAGTTGAGGCTTGACACTGAGAGGTCAGGAGAAACCATGAGCAAAGCTGCAGCCTCAGTTGAAGTAGAAGCCCCAGGATTGAAGGGATCGTGGAGAGAATTTGACTCTGGTCCCTTGTGGCAGGGTTAAAGTTCCTGAAGAGAGCCTGGGAGAGCCTCTCTGGAGAAGGAAGGTGAAACCCAGGTGCAGAGCTGACTGAGCCCAGGATTTGGGAGATGTCAATACCATGGAATGATTGTCAAGGACTGTAGCAGCTGTGTAATGGAGCCAGCCTAAACCTAGAAGACAAACTACCGTGTACTGCAAATAGCACAGCTGACAAAATGGTGCCTTTGGAACCCAGAGAATCCTAAGTGGGTCCCAGATATCTAGCACTGAGATTTTTACACTGTCGAACTTTGATTTTGCTTTTTCAGATTGTTACTATGGGTTCTACCTTCTTGGAAAAATAAAAGTGTGTAACTTATTTTTGTTTTTACAGGTGCCCACGTTAAAGAAACTTTGGATGTTTTAAACAAGAGTGAACTTTTGAAGTATTTGATTCTTTAAAAAAGTGTAGGACAAGTTATATTAGATTTTATATTTTGATATTAATATGACATTTTGGGGAAAACAAGAAAGGGAACATTATAGTTGACTAGTGATTATGTTCATGTGTCATGTTTGAGAAAGGGTCAATTGTACTGGCTAGTGTATTGTTAAGGTGACACAAGTTAGAGTTAACTGAGAGGAAGGAGCCTCAATTGAGAAAATACCTTCTTAAGATCGGACTGTAGGCAAGCATGTAGGGCATTTTCCTAATTAGTGATTGATGGGGGAGGGTCCAGCCCATTGTGAGTGGGGCCATCCCATGGATGGTGGTCTTGGGTTCTACAAGAGGCTGAGCAAGCCATAAGGAGCAAGCCAGTGAGCAGAAGCCCTACAGGGCCACTGAACCAGCTCCTGACCTCAGGTTCCTGTCCTCACGGCATTTCACGAGCAGCTGGGATGTGGCAGTGCAAGGGAAATCTAAATCCTTTCCTCCCCCAAGATACTTTTTATTATAGTGTTCCACCACACCAATGGAATCCATAACTGAGACAAGTAGTAAAATGAATAGCTGTGCCTCTTTATCAAGTCATCTGCTAACATCTGTGTTATTATTACTTTATGTTTATCAAAATGATATATTAATATATGAGTACATTTCAATTATTTTTCTCTGAATCATGAAAAGTAGGATGAAGTTGCAAATATTCTGACACTTCACTCTGAAAATTTTCAGCATATATTCCTGAGGCATATGCTTTTTCATAAAACAAAATTTAAATAATCAGTTCAGAAATTTAAGAAGTTTTTTTGTTTGCTTGCTTTCTTTTTTCCCCCTTTTTATTGATTTTTATTGAGCTCTACATTTTTCTCTGCTCCCCTCCCTGCCTCTCCCGTCCCCGCTTCAGCTCTCCCCCAAGGTCCCCATGCTCCCAATTTACTCAGGAGATCTTGTCTTTTTCTACTTTCTACTTCCCATGTAGATTAGATCTATGTAAGTCTCTCTTAGTGTCCTCATTGTTGTCTAAGTTCTCTGGGATTGTGGTTTATAGGGTGGTTTTCTTTGCTTTATGTTTAAAAACCACCTATGAGTGAGTACATGTGATAATTGTCTTTCTGTGTCTGGGTTACCTCACTCAAAATAATGTTTTCTAGCTCCATCCATTTTCCTGCAAAATTCAAGATGTCATTTTTTTCTGCTGTGTAGTACTCCATTGTGTAAATGTACCATGTTTTCCTTATCCATTCTTAGGTCGAGGGGCATTTGGCTTGTTTCCAGGTTCTGGCTATGACAAACAATGTTGCTATAAACACAGTTGAGCATATGCCCTTGTGGCACAATTGAGCATCCTTTGGATATATACCGAAAAGTGGTATTACTGGGTCTTGAGGAAGGTCGTTTCCTAATTTTCTGAGAAATCGCCACACTGACATCCAAAGGGGTTGTACCAGTTTGCATTCCCACCAGCAATGCAGGAGTGTTCCCTTTTCCCCACAACCTTTCCAGCATAAGTTGTCATCAGTGTTTTGATCTTGGCCATTCTTACAGGTGTAAGATGAAATCTCAGAGTTGTTTTGATTTGCATTTCTCTGATGACTAAGGATGTTGAACATTTCCTTAAGTGTCTTTCAGCCAATTTAGATTCCTCTGTTGAGAGTTCTCTGTTTAGTTCTGTACTCCATTTTTTTTATTGGATTATGTGTTCTTTTGGTGAACAATTTCTTGAGTGCTTTGTATATTTTGGAGATCACACCTCTGTCTGATGTGAGTTTAGTGAAGATCTTTTCCCATTCTGTAGGCTGTTGTTTTGTCAACCATGTCCTTGCTTTACAGAAGCTTTTCAGTTTCAGGAGGTCCCATTTATTAATTGTTTCTCTCAGTGTCTGTGCTGCTGGGGTTATATTTAGGAAGTGGTCTCCAGTGTCAACGCGTTCAAGTGTATTTCCCACTTTCTCTTCTATGAGGTCAGTGTGATTGGCTTTATGTTGAGGTCTTTGATCCATTTGAACTTGAGTTTTGTGCATGGTGATAGATATGGGTCTATTTTCATTCTTCTACATGTTCATATCCAGTTATGCCAGTACCACTTGTTAAATATGCTTTCTTTTTTCCTTTTGATATTTTTTGCTTCTTTGTCAAAAATCAGGTGTTTGAAGATGTGTGTTTTGTTTGAGATAGGGTCAGATGTATATAACCCAGGCTTGCCTCAACCTTGAAATGATTCTCCTACCTCAGCCTCTTAACTGTTAGGATAACAAGTATTAAGGATAGTATAGGATAACAAGTATAGGATAACAAGTATTAAGATTGCTCAATCTTAAGAAAGGTAACACTGTTCCTTGGGGAGTTGGATGGCATCTCTCAGACTCCACCTTCTTCTGTATCTCTGCTTGGATTTCCTGCCTGTCTCTATCCTGCCTTGCCATAAGCCAAATCAGCTTTGTTCATCAAACAATGATATTAGTACATATTCACAAAGTACAGAAAAACATCTCACAGAAACCCAGCATCTCAGTTCACTTCCTGTTGCATTCTGATCAAGATTTAGCAAGCACCATGCCTACCTGCATGCCTCCTACCACAACAAGCCAACAGACCAGTAAAAGCCATGAGCTGTGTGGCAATAGAAGTGAGTTAATATAATAGTAAGAGCTAGTTAGTAATAAGCCTGAGCCATAGGCCAAACTTTTATGGTTAATATAAAAAAAAGAAAGGTAACACTGATATAAAACCATTACCTAACATACACTACCTTGGTGCTTTGAAAGAAAATGGCTCCTAAAGGGAGTGATGCTATTAAGAGGTATGGCCTTGTTGGAGGAAGTATGTCACTACAGGGGCGGGCTTTGAGGTCTCTTTTTCTCTAGCTTCTCTCAGTCAGTTGACTTCCTATTTCCTGCAAGATGTATCACTCTCAGCTCCAGCACCAAATTTGTGTCCCCTCTATCCAGAGGCAGTACTTTTCCCTTAGGACAAATACCCCTGACTGCTTCTCTTACTCCCTTCCCCTTCTCCCTCTTCCCCTATTTCCTGTCCTTGTTCCTTACCCCTGCCTGTGTCCCTCTGAGGCAAATAAATCTCCTATGTTCTGAAAACTTGGTCTGAGAACTTGGTCTTGGGGATCCTGAGTCAATATATTTCCTTTAAATATGTATATTTTTTCATGTTTTAAATGGGATTTTTAAAATGATAACAATTCTGTTGTGCAACGTCTCTGAATTGTCTTAATTTAGCCAGTTCCCTAAGCACCGAAAGTATATAGATGTTACACAGGCAGCTGAAGATGTCTTCACCTAGGATTTACTTTTGATTTAAGATAATTTAACTTTATGTACACTTGTGGAAAAGAAGGAGGGCAATGTGAAGAAGGAAATAGGAGTGGACACCATTAAGTATAGGTTCAAATAAAGTCAAGATTCAGTCATGTAAGTGTTCAATACGATAAATCATTATTCTGGTTTGTAGCTAAGTGGTGGCAGTGCATGTCTTTAATCCCCATAGCACTCAGGAGGCAGAGGCAGGCAGATCTCTGAGTTCAAGGCTAGCCTGCTCTACAGAAAGAACCATCTACCTTTTTTTGAGACAGAGTTTCTCTGTTGCTTTGGAGCATGCCCTGGAACTAGCTCTTGTAGACCAGGCTGGCCTCGAACTCACAGAGATCCTCTGGCCTCTGCCTCTGCCCTACAAGTGCTGGGATTAAAGGCATGTTTTTAAAAAAGTTTTCCATGAGTAAGGAAGTTAGGACCGTGAGGGGCTGGTCCACTTACTGAGACAATGTGCCTGAACTAATGGGAGCGCACCAATCCAGCTGGACTGGGACTGAATGAGCATATGATCAAACCAGAATCTCTAAATGTGGCGGCGAATGGGGGCGGACGGAGAAGCCATCAACAATGACACCAGGACCTATCTCTTCTGCATGTATTATCTTTTTGGGAACCGAGTCTTTTTGGATGCACACCTTCCTAGGCCGGGAGGGAGGGGGGTGGGCCTTGGAATTCCAACAGGGCAGGGCACCATGCCCTCTTTTAAGGAAGAAGGGGGAGGGAGAAGGGGTGGGGGTAACGGGAGGAGACCGGGAGAAGGGGAAGAAATGTAAAAATTTTATTTCTTTAATTATGTTTTTGAATGGAAAAAAATAAAAGAATACGAAAAAATAAAAAATAAAAAAAAAGTTTTCCATGAACCAAGTGTATCCTAGCTACTGTTCCAGTTTTCTTTCATTCATTCTGAGTTTCTCAAGGAAGACTATCTATGTGTACATAACCATAGAACACTATGCAATAGTTTTCTAAAGCCTCAGTCATACATAATGGATTGCGATTCTATTTTCTCAAAAATATATCTCATGCATTATTCTTAAACATTAATTATTATCTTCCTACCATTAGGTAGAGTTTATGTTCCTTTTTCTAGCAATATTAATCATGGTATCAAAAATAAAATAATTTCAACTTTTATAATCCTTTAGAATTCTCATTCTGAGAAACATGACAAATCTAATCATAGTTGTAGATCACAATTTTCAGTGTGAAATCTATATACTCACAGGAGTCACTCAAGGGCATCTATTAGTACATAAGATATTAAGATATTGGAACTTGGCTTTTTTCTCACCTGTAATTTATATGGTTTAAAACATAAAACTTTTATTGAAGGCAGTAGCCATTAAACAAACATGGTTATTCTGTGGTTAGCACAAACTGAGATACTAAGACTTCAAAATATACACCAGATTTTAAACACAGTAAAAACATATATTGTCAAATAATTTTCATTAATGTCCTATGGAAATAGTATTTTAAAAAGGTTTAATTAAAGCACAATTATTAAGATTTATACCATGTTTCCTTTTTGTTTAAGTTATCTATTTAAAAAGTTTAAAAACTTCACATGTGCTTCATTTTTACTTAGACTATGTTTCTATCGAACGATAATGAAAAATAGCAATTTTGTAGTAATACAGTATAAAATGGAGCTTCTTAATGAATACAAGCGTATACATTTTGTTGTACAAAATGTACAGTGGGAATTCATCTTTAAAATCTTACCGTAATGACAGAAGGGGGAAATTGCAAATGTTTTGAAAATATTGCTCTTGACAGCTAATTGAAAAGTCATTTAAACAGGCTTTTCTTTTCTCTCTAGTCTGCTCAGTGTACCCTGCTGACAAGGATGTTAGCATGAGTTTTTTCTACTCTCCAGATGCCTCATTCAAACTGTACTCTTTCACTTGCTCCTGGGTCAGCACTGGCTGTATACATTTTCAAGGTTCTGAGAAAAAAATGAAGTGTTTTTAGCTCTCCGTTTAAAATTATTGGCAATGTCAAGAAAGTTAAAATAGAACACGGAGGCTAAGAGAGGGTCCTTCGGAATCTTTAACCTTTGGAACTATGTATATCATATGCCCCCCAAACTGACCTTGCCTCAGATCACGCACATTCTTGGAGTGCCCAGGTGTTCTTGGTTCCTTTAGACTCCCTGATAATTACTGGGAGGTGCTGAGAATTCCCTATCCTGATTTAGAAGAATGATTATAGGTCTTTATAATTATAGGCCCTTAAGTGAATGCTCTGCTCTTTCATTATGCTGCTAAAACCATGTTTCCTCGAGTCTTCTCTTGAATTTCATGGTCTGGCTAGAGCTTTACGAGACATGGAAAGAAGGAAGATTTTATTCTTCACAAAAGAGCTATATCATCTCATTCCCTAGCAATTCCTTTCAACTTGTGTGATTAAATTTAAATTAGAATGTTTTTCATCTTGATGAGACAATATTTTGATAATTATTTCTTCATTATCCACAAACCTAAGTATCCCAATTAATACTAAAATTAATCTATAAGGCTATCATTGTCACCATTACATCAACATATAAAACATTTGAACAAATTTAAGTATCTTATTATGCCATGAGATTTCTATTCAATTTAAAATACCATTAGTTTGATTTGGACTTGTTTAAGGACGATGATAAAAAAACATTCATGTTTCTCTTGAATTTGATGGGTAAAGTCAACTTTTATTATAAGAAGATAAAGAATTGGTCCTAATTAACTTTGTTAAAAAAATCAAAAGTATTGATAATAAAGAGTATTGAACATTTTATTCACAAACAAATTTAAAGAAAAGCATGTCTTCTAAAAGTAGAAGTTGAAAATGTGTCCATTGTTGTGAAATAAAATAGCAACAAATTTTAGGAAATAGGCATGGAGAGCAGAAGTATGAACACAGCAAACTGGAATGATTGAAAGATATAAAAAGGCATCTTTTGATTGAACCGAGAGCTAACACAAATGTCATGTACTAATTTCACTCCAATGACTAAATGGTTTAATGTTCAAATAAGTTGTGCCCACACCACTCTTGCATTCAATTTTCTTTACTGTTTTCGTAAAGAGTCCTGCTGATTTAAAATACTTGGATTCAAATAACCCTCCCACCATGGCCTCCACAGTAGTTGGTGTTATGGGTGTGTGCCAGGGAACCCAAGGCAGTAATTTTTAAAGATAATTGAGTACAAGTTAAATAAAAAATATTATTAAATTATCTCAGATAAACATCAAGGCAATACTTGAAAAATAACCATTTATTGGAGATGTTATCATTTATCCAATGTGCATTTTTGGCTTCGTCATCAAAAATATGATGTCCAGAGGTATGTGGACTTATGTCTTAGTTCGAATTTTAGTATTTTAGTACATTGATCAATGTGTCTGCTTTTACACCAATGCCATGTTATTTATATTGCTATATCTCTCTAATATAATTTGAAATCTGGGATGACAATACCTCTTGCAGTTCTTTATTATTCAAGATTTTTCTAAACTAACTTTAGTTTTTTTATGTGTCTTTCTATATGAGGCTGCAAATTGTTCTTCCAATTTCTGTGAAGAATCGTGTTGGGTCCCAACCATCCCCCTCACAGCATCCACCAAGCACCCCCAAGAGCATCTGAGACAGACCACTGGAGCCTTGGTCCAACCTATACTTGGAGAGGTGAGTGTCTGGGTTCCCAACTAGAGGTTCCCAAACTCTGAAGGAACATCCTGTGCAACACCCACACCCAGCAAACCCCCAGAGACCTGGGAGCAGCCTCCCCACATCCCCAAACATCCCCCCACAGCATCTACAACCACCAAAGCCTTGGTCCAAACTGCACCTGGAGGAAGAGCAACCACCTAAGCCACAGGGCCCACCTGCACCAACTGGAAGAAGAGGGACCCCCTGAAGCACAAGCCCTAACTATACCCACTGGAATAAAAGATGGGCAGATGATAGTGTAAGAACACATTCAACAATATAAAGAGAATATGGCACCACCAGAAACCAGTGGTTCTACAACAGCAAGACTTGAACATTCCAATGCAGATTTTATGAAGATAATCGAGGCCCTTAATGAGGAAATGAGAAATGTCCTTAAAGAAGTGGAGGAAAAGATAAGCAGAAAATTGGAAGAAATCAAAAAAGCCCCAGAAAGCAAAAAAAAGCCAAGAAAAAAAAACAATCAAACAGGTGAAGGAAATGGTTCAAGACTTGAAAACTGATATAGAGGCAATAAAGAAAACACAAACCAAGAAAAATCTGGGTAAACAATCAGAAACTACAGATGCAAGCATAACCAATAGCATACAAAACATGGAAGAGAGAATCTCAGGGGTTGAAGATATGACAGAGGAAATAGATTCATCAGTCAAAGAAAATGGCAACTCCAACAAACACAAAATAATATACCTACTTCTCAGCACCTCGTGGAACCTTCTCAAAAATTGACCACATACTCAGTAACAAAGCAAACCTCAACAGACACACAGAAAAAGAAGATGGAATAAAACCCTGTATCTTACCAGATCACCATGGCTTAAATTTAGAATTCAACAACAACATTAACTAAAGAAAGCCCACAAACTAATAGAAATTGAACAATGCTCAAGTGAATCACCCCTGGATCAAGAAAGAAATAAGAAAGAAATTAAAGACTTCCTAGAATTCAACAAAAATGAATACACAACATATCCAAACTTACGGAACACTTTGAAAGCAGTGCTAAGAGGAAAGGTCATAGCATTAAGTGCCTGGATAAGGAAAATGGAGAAGGCTCACACTAGCGACTTCACAGCACACCTGAAAGCTCTAGAACAAAAAGAAGCTGTATATTATTTTCTTTGAATTCTTGATATTATTAAGCGTAGAGAAACTCAAAGCAATTCCACAAAAATCAGGTACAAGACAAGGCTGTCCACACTCTTCATATCTATTTAATATAGTGCTAGATGTTCTAACCAGAGCAATAAGAAAACAAAAGAGGGTCAAGGGGAAACAAATCATAAAGAAAAAAGTCAAACCTTCACTCTTTGCAGATGATATGATAGTTTACATTAGCAACCCGAAAATTTCTACCAGAGAACAGCAACAGCTGATAAACACCTTTAGTAACATAGCAGGATACAAGATTAATTCAAAAAAATCAGTAGCCCTCCTATATACAGATGATAAACAGGCTGAAAAAGAAGTCAGAGAAATATCACCCTTCACAATAGCCACAAACAACATAAAATATCTTAGGGTAACTCTAACCAAACAAGTGAAAGACCAGTATGGCAAGAACTTTAAGTCTTTGAAGAAAGACATTGAAGAAGATATCAGAAACTGGAAAGATCTCCCATGCTCTTGGATAGTTAGGATCAACATAGTAAAAATGGGAATCTTACCAAAAGCAATCTACAGATTCAATGTAATTCCCATCAAAATCCCAGCACAATTCTTCACAGAACCTGAAAAAACAATACTAAACTTCATATGAAAAAAAAAAAAAAAAAGCCCAGGATAGCTAAAACAATCCCTTACAATAAAGGAACTTCAAAGGCATCACCATTCCTGACTTCAAGCTCTACTATAGAGCTATAGTAAAGAAAACAACTTGATATTGGCACAAAACAGACAGGTGGACCAATGGAATAGAATCAAAGACCCTGATAGTAATCCACACACCTATGAACACCTGATTTTTGACAAAGAAGCTAAAATTATACAATGGAAAAAAGAAAGTATCTTCAACAAATGCTGCTGGCATAACTGGTTGTTAACATGTAGAAGAATGCAAATAGATCCATATATATCCCCATGCACAAAACTCAAGTCAAAATGGATTGAAGACCTCAACATAAACCCAGCCACACTGACCCTCATAGAAGAGAAAGTGTTGAAAGTAGCCTTGAATACATAGACACAGGAGACCACTTCCTAAATAAAACACCAGTAGCAAAGACACTGAGATAGACAATAAATGGGACCTTCTGAAAATGAGAAGCTTCTGTAAGGCAAAAGACACATTCAAGAAAACAAACAGCAACCTACAAAATGGGGGGGAAATCTTCAAAAACTCTACATCTGACAGAGAGCTAATCTCCAAAGTATACAAAAGATGCAAGAAACCAGATATCAAAATATCAAATAGTCCAATTACAAAATGGGTTACAGATCTAAACAGAGAATTCTCAACAGAGGAATCTCGAATGGCCAAAAGGCATTTAAGGAACTGTTCAACATCCTTAGCCATCAGAGACATAAAAAATGCAAATCAAAACAACTCTGAGACACCATCTTACACCTGTCAGAATGGCTAAGATTAAAAATACTAATGAAAGTTTATGCTGGAGAGGATGTTGAGTAAGGGAACTTACTCCCACTCTTGGTGGGAGTGCAAACTTATACAGCTACTTTGGAAATGGCCGTTTCTCAGAAAATTGGGAATCAGTCTACCTCAAGACACAGCAATAACACTCCTGGGCATGTACCCAAAGGATGCAACTCAAATATCAAGGACATTTGCTTAGTCGTGGTCATAGCAGCATTACTCATAATAGCCAGAACCTGGAAACAACCTAGATGCCCCTCAACCAAAGAATATATAAAGAAAATGTAGTACATTGCACAATAGAGTACTACTCAGTGGTTAAAAAGAAATGACATCTTGAAATTTTCAGGCAAGTGGATGGAACTAGAAAAAAAACCATCCTGAGTGAGGTAACCCAGATCATGAAAGACAAACATGGTATGTTCTCATGCATAAGTGGATATTAGACATAAATCAAAGGATAACCAGCCTATAGTCCATGAGCCCAGAGAAGTCAGGAAACAAAGAGAACCCTAAGTGGGTCCGCTTGGAAAGTGGAAGTAGAAAAGATCTCCTTAATAAATTTGCAGCATGCAGGGAAGGGAGAGGGTGGTAGCAGAATTGGGAAGGGAAAAGGAGATGGGGGAGGAGAACATGAGGGAACAGGATGGTTGAGATGGGGGAAGGACACAGAGGGAGAGCAAAGGAGATACCTTGAAAGAGGGAGCCCTTATGGGGCTAGCAAGAAACCTGGCACCAGGAAAATTCCCAGGAATCCAGAAAGATGACCCCAGCTAAGAATATAAGCAAAAGTAAAGGGTACCTTAACTGTCCTTCCCTTAAAATCAGATTGATGACTACCTTAATTGTCATCATCATAGAACCTTCATTCAGTAACCGATGGAAGCAGATACAGAGAGCCACAGCTAAGCACTTTGTTGAACTCCTGGAGTTCAATCATAGAGAGGGAGGAATGATATTATGAGCAAAGGGATCAAGACCACAATGGAGAAACCCACAGAAACAGCTGACCTGTGCATGTGGGAGCTCACTGACTCCATACTGACAGCTGAGGGACCTGGATAAGACCAAACTAGGCCCTCTGAAAGTGGGTGACAGTTGTGTGGCTTGAGCAGTCTGTGGGACCACTGGTAGTGGGACCAGGATCTCTCTAGTGCATAAACTATCTCTTTGGAGCCCATTCCCTGTGAAAGGATACCTTGCTCAGCCTAGATACAGGTGGGAGGACCTTGGTCCTGCCTCAAGTGATGCAACAGACTTTGTTGACTCCCCATAGTAGGCTTCATCTTCTCTGAGGAGTGCACGGTGTTGGGGTTGGGAGAAGGTGGGAGGAGTGGGAGGACAAGAGGGAGTGGGAACTGGGATTGGTATGTAAAATAAAATTGCTTTTTTAAAAAATGGCAGTGTTAGGCTATCTTTCAAGAAACATTATATCATTAGCCCTGAGTAGTTAGCTGCATTTCTAGTGCTAGGAATGATTTGAGGGAAATTAGGTAGTTCAATTAAAGAGCTGTTGGTTACTGCCAAGGTGTGTGTGCCACTATTACATAACTTTAATCCTAACTTCTGTAGTGTTCTAAGGCCTTGATGTAGTATTCTGTCTGTATATGTACATATTGTGGCAATTATTTCTGAAAGGAGCCAACATCTTGAAAGTAACATTGAACAAGTCAAATATCCCGTTAATTTTGGGGAAAAAAAGAATTGTGCTGGAATTTTGACAGGGATTGCATTGAATCTGTTGACTGATTTTGGTAGTGATAAGCTTTGGAGTCCCAGTTATTGTGTATACACTGCTGATGTAGTAAGCCAAATAAAACTGAATTAATAAGACCAGGTTTAATAAATAGAGCAAAGTAACCACCAGGTGACTCTCAGAAAAGGAGGAGAGAAAAATCACATGGCAGGTCTGGTGACAGAGTCTTAAATACCCTGTAGGCATGGTCATGGGCAACCCCAGGGGAGGAGCTGACCTTTGGCAGACTTTCTTTGGATAAGGTTTGGAGAGGGCAGCACCAGAGAGCTGCTGCTTGGTGCATTTGAAGGTGAGGTTTAGAATGGGGCCACTAGCTGGAGATCCTGAACAGGTAGACCATTTTACTGTATTAATCCTATTGATCCATGAGCATGGGAGAGCCTTATATCTTCTGATCTCTTCTTCAATTTCTTTCTTCAGTGTCTTAAAGTCATTATTATATAAGTTTTTTACTTGCTTTATTGGTGTTATCCCAGGATATTTTTGAGGCTACTATGAGAGGCATCATTTCTATGATTTATTCTCAGTCTGTTTGTCCTTTGTATACAGGAAGGCTATTGATTTTTGTGTCTTAATTTTTATCATGTACATTGCTGAAATTATTTTTCAGCTATAAATGTTTCCTCATGGGGTCTTTAGGACCATTTATGGATAAAATCATATAACTTGCAAATAAAGCTATTTTTTCTTTTCCTAGTTATATCACCTTGAGTTCCTTCAGTTGTCATATTGCTCTAGCCAAATTCAAGTGCTATACTGAATATGAATGAAAAAGATTTATAACATTAAATATATTTTAGATAATAAAAATAGTTCACAAAAAGAAATGAATAATATGAATATATCAGGAAATAAGAAAAGCATCAATAAAAAATTAAATTTCCAATATAGGGGAACAAGAAAAAGCAAGGGAAATTTGTCTCACAGCAAGCAGGATGAAAGACATAAAAAACACTAACAAAAATCAATGAGAGTTAAAAATAATTTTTACAAAATCAGTAAAGTCTAGTGCCAACACTTTAATAAAATTCAGGAAATGGCACATTTGGCTTTACTTAGAAAAAAAAGCAAATTTCCTGATATAAGAAATAACAAAGGATCAGAGGCCAGGTCAGCTACCTGAAAACCAGAGGCCAGGCAAGAATCTTGAACCCCAGGGAATATTGTGCCCCACCTTATCTATAGTCCCTTAAACATAACTCCAACTGCCCCTCCCCACCGAATCACCATAGCCTTCCACCCCATCAGAGGCCAGGCCAGCATCCTGAAAATCTGAGGTCAGACAGCATTCTGAACCCCAAAGACCAGGCCAACTCCCTGAAAATCAAGTGGAAGCCTTCAAACCCATGAGAAGCCAGGCCAGTTTCTGAACTCCAGAGAATCCCTGGCCAGATCAGAAGACACACACAGACACAGACACACACACAGACACACACACACACACACACACACACACATCCAGAACTTCAGCCCTAAACTTGAGTGGCAACTCCTGCTGGACCAGAGGCCATCCAGATCATCAGAAGTTCAGTCCCCAATGCAGGTGGAGACCCCTCTACTCAACCACAGGTTACAGGATCTAGAAGATCAGAGAGGAAACAGAAACTAAGGAAGAAAACATCCATCTAACAAAGACAAATCCAGAAATTGGCACCTGGACCTATAATCACTCCAAATCCAGATGCCTAAAGGTAAGCTAAGAATACAAATAGTAAAAGCAACAGTCAGGGCAATATGTCACCACTAGAGCCCAGCCATTCCACTACAGGAAGCCTTGAATATTGCAACATAGCACAAGAAAACTATTTTAAAATCAACTTTATGAGGATGATAGAGTTCCTTAAACAGGAGATGAAAAACTCCCTTAAAGAAATTGAGGAAAAGACAACCGAAAAATTAGGGGAAATCAACAAATTCCTTAAAGAATGCCAAGAGAGCCAAAGAAAAACAAAGAGATGAAAGAAACTACCCAAGACCTGGAAATTGAAATAGAAGCAATAAAGAAAAAAGAAAAACTGAGGGAATTCAGAAAATGGAAAATCTAGGTAAGTGAGCGGTAACTACAGATGCAATCATCAACAGAATTCAAGAGATGGAAGAAAGAATCTCCATGATAATATAGAAGAAAGGTCAAAGAAAATGTTAGAGCGAAAACCACATAACATAAAACACCCAGGAAATCTAAGACACCATGAAAACATCAAATGTAAGGATAATAAGAACAGAGGAAGGAAAAGAATCCCAGCTCAAAAACTCAAATACTTTAACAAAATCAGATAAGAAAATTTTCCTAACATAAAGAAGGACATACCCATAGAAAACACCAAATAGAATGTATCAGAGAAGAACGTACCCAAGTCGCATAATAATCAAAACACTAAATATACAGAACAAATAAAGAATATTAAAAACTGCAAGAGAAAAAGGACAAGTAATATATAAAGGCACACCTATTAGAATCACACCTGACTTCTAACAGAGACTCAAAGCCAGAAGGGCCTGGACTGATTTCTGCAGACTCTAAGAGACAATGGATTCCAGCCCAGATTAATAAACCCAGCGAAACATTCAGTCACCATAGATGGAAAAAACAAGATATTCAATGATAAATTCAAATCAAATTTAAACAGTATCTATCTGAAAATCCATCCCTATATGAGGTACTAAAAGGAAAACACCAACCCATGGAAGTCAACTGCACCCATGAAAACATAAGCAATAGACAATTTCACACCAACAAAATCAAAAGAAAGGAAACACACACACACAACCACAACCAACTCCACCACCAACAACAACATAAAAACAGGAACAATCAGAGGTCATTAATATCTCTCAATATCAGTGAACTTAATTCACCAATAAAGACACAGACTAACAGAATGGATATGAAAACAGGATCCAACCTTGTGCTATATACAAGAAACACACCTCAACATCAAAGATAGACATTACCTCAGAGTAATGGATTGGAAAAGATCAAATGGCCCTAACAAGCAAGTGGGTGTAACTATCCTAATATCTGACAAAATAGACTTTCAATCAAAATTACCTTTCATGTTCATCAAAGGAAAAATCCATCAAAATGATATCTCAATTCTGAACACCTATGGCCCAAATCCAATGGCACCCACATTTGTAAAAGAAGCATTATTAAAATTTAAATCACACATCAAAACCCACACATTAATAGTGGGAGAATTCAACACCTCACTCTCACCAATGGGCAGGTCTTCCAGACAGAAACTAAACAGAGAAATAATGGAACAAACAGACATTATGACTAAAATAAACCTAATAAATATCTACAAAACATTTTACCCAAACACAAAAGACAATACCTTCTTATCACCACTATGTAGAACTTTCTCTAAAATTTACTGCATACATGGTCTCAAAGCAAGTCTCACTAGATACAAGAAAACTGAAATAATCCCCTATATCATATCAGACCAACATGGATTAAAATTTAATTACAACAACAACAGAAACAATAGAAAGCCTATAAACTCATGCAAACTGAACAATTCTCTACTGAATTACCACTAGGTCAGAAAGAAATAATAAAGAAATTAAAGACTTCCCAGATTTCAATGAAAATGAATGCACAAAATATCCAAACTTATGAGATACAATAAAGGCGGTACTAAGAGGAAAGTTCATAGCATTAAGTGCCTGAATAAAGAAGTTAGATAATTCTCATACCAATGACTTAAGTGTACACCCAAAAGATGTAGAACAAAAGAAGTAGACACACCTAAGATTAGATAGCAAGAAATAATCAAAGTCAGGGCTGGGATCAATAAAACAGAAAAAAAAATGAAGACAATATAAAGAATCAATAAAACAAAGAGTTTTGTTCTTTGAGAAAATCAACAAGATAGACAAAGCCTTATCCAAACTAACTAAAAGGCAGAGAAATAATATCCAAAATAACTAAATCAGAAACAGAAAAGGGAACATAGCAACAGATACTGAGGAAATCCAAAGAATCATTAGGTTATACTTCAAAAACCTGTATTCCACAAAACTGGAAAATGTAAAAGAAATGGACAATTTACTTGATAGATAACACTACCAAATTTAAATCAAGATCAGATAAACAATTTAAATAGACCTATCACCCACAAATAAATAGAAACACTCATTAAAAGTTACCCAACCAAAAAAAGCCCAGGTCCAGATGGTTTCAGTACAGAATTCTACCAGACCTTCAAAGAAGAGCTAATACTAATACTACTCAAATTATTACACAAAACAGAAACAGAAGGAATATGGTAATATGGTCAAATGCATTTTATAAGGCCACAGTCACCCTGATACACAAACTATACAAAGACTCAACAAAAGAAAAAAGAACTACAGACCAATCTCTCTCATGAACATTGATATAAAAATGAATACTCAACAAAGTACTTACAAAATGAATCCAAGAGCATATCAAAAAGATCATCTATCATGATTAAATAGGTTTCATCCCAGAAATGAAGGGATGGTTCAACATATGAAAATTTGTCAATATAATCCACCATATAAACAAACTGAAAAAAAAAACATGATCACCTCATTAGATGCTGAAAAAGTCTTTGACAAAATCTAATAGCCCTTCATGATAAAATTCTTGGAGAGATCATGTCTACAAGGAACTTACCTAAACATAAAAAGGCAATTTACAGCAAGTCAATAGCCAACATCAAATTAAATGGAGTGAAACTCAAAGCAATTCCACTAAAATCAGGAACAAGACAAGGCTGTACACTTTCTCTATATCTGTTCAATGTAGTACTTGATGTTCTGGCTAGAGCAATAAGACCACTTAAGGAGATCAAGGAGATACAAATCAGAAAGGAAGAAGTCAAAGTATCATTATTCACAGATGATATGATAGAATACATAAATGACCCCAAAAAATTCTACCAGGGAACTCTTACAGCTGATAAACAACTTTAGTGTAGTGGTTGGATTAACTAAAAAAAAAAAAAAACAGTATCTCTCTTATATACAAACAATGAACTGGATGAGAAAGAAATCAGGAAATCAATACCCGTTATAATAGCAACAAATCATATAAAATATCTTGGTGTAACTCTAACCAAGTAAGTGAAAAACCTGCATGGCAAGAACTTCAAGTTTTTAAATAAAAAAAAAATGGAGAAGATATCAGAAGATGGAAAGATCTCCCATGCTCCCATGTATTGGTAAGATTAACGTAGTAAAAATGGCCATCAAACCAAAAGCAATCTACAGATTCAATGTGATTACCATTAATATCCCAACATAATTCTTTACAGAATTTGACAGAACAATATTCACCTTCATATGGAAAAATTAAAAACCCAGGATAGTTAAAACAGTCTTGTACAATAAAAGGATTTCCAGAGATACCACCATCACAGATTTCAGGCTCTACTACATGCTGTAGTAATAAAAACTCACATGGTATTGGTATTAAAACAGATAGGTGGATCAATGGAAGCAAATCGAAGACCCAGACATAAATCCACACACCTCTAGATTTCGTCAAAGAAGTCAAAATTATACAATGGAAAAAAGAAAGCATCTTCAATAAGTGGTGCTGGCATAACTGGATGTCGACATGTAGAAGAATGCAAGTAGATGTATATCCATCACCCTGCACAAAACTCAAGTCCAAATGGATCAAAGATCTCACCAGAAAACCAACACTGAACCTGACAGAAAAGAAAGCGGAGAAGTAGCATTGAACATACTGGCATAGGGGACAACTTCCTGAACAGAACGCCAATAGGTCAACATTTAATAAATAAAACCTCATGAAAATGAAAAGTTTCTCTAGGACAGAGGACACCATCAATAAGATAAAATGGCAGCCTTCAAAATGGGAAAAGACCTTCATCAACCCAATATCCGACAGAGGACTAATTTCCAAAATATATAAATAACTCCAGAATCTAGACATAAAAAAAAACCCAAATAATCCAATTAAAAATAGGGTACAAATCTAAACAAAGAATTTTAAACAGAAGACTCTCAAATGGCTGAGAACCAAATGTTCAACATCCTTAGCAGGGGTATGCAAATCAAAACAACTCTGAGATGCCACCTTACACCTGTCAGAATGACTAAGATCAGAAGCACAAGTAACAACTTATGCTGGCAAGGATGTTGAGCAAAGGGAACTCTCCTCCATTGGTGTTGGGAGTGCAAACTTGTGCAGTCACTTTGAAAATTGATATGATGGTTTCTCAGAAAATTGGGAATCACTCTACCTCAAGATCCAGCTATACCACTCTTGGGCATATACTCAAAGGATGCTCAATCATACCACAAGGACACTTGCTCAACTATGTTCATAGCAGCACTATTCGTAATGCCAGAACCTGGAAACAACCTAGATGTCTCTTAACTGAAGAATAGATAAAGAAAATGTGGTGCATTTGCACAATGGAGTATTACTCAGCTGTAGAAAACAATGACATCATGAAATTTGCAGGCAAATGGATGGAACTAGAAAAAAATCATCCTGAGGGAGGTGATCCAGACCCAGAAAGACAAACATGGTATGTACTCACTCATAAGTAGATATTACCTATAAAGTATAGGATAGCCATGCTACTATCTACAGACCCAGAGAGGCTAGGTAACAAGGAGGGCACAAGGGGGACACTTCGATCTCCCTGAGAACGGGAAATGGAAGAGATTTTGTGGGTGTACATGGGGTGGGTGAGGATGGGAACATGATGGATCATGTGGGGGTGGGGTTGGGGAGGTTAAGAGCCAACTGGAAAGAGCAGGCAGAAACCTGGTGCAAGAGAAACCAGGAATCCGCAAGGATGATCCCAGTTAAAACTCTTAGCAATAGTAGATATGTAGCCTGAACTGGTCATCTCCTCTGACCAGGCAAGACTTCCAGTGGAGGGACTGGGACACCAACCCCGCCACATAACCTTTGACCTACAGTCTTTCCTACCTATGGGATGTGCTGGAAAGTCTGGTAATGGGTAAGGATGGTATAGAGATAGTGGAAGTGGCCAACCAATGACTGCTCCAGCCTGAGACCCATGCCACTAGAGTGATCCCACCCCCTGACACTGCCTGGAGTGCCAGGACCCAGAGCCTGGATGGCCCAGAGACCTAGGATAGAATCAAATATGACTGGAGGAAAAAATGTCAGTGTAATGATGTGATGTGGGATTCTCCTCTGTATGTTGTGAATATTGGTTAATAAAGGAGCTTTTTTTGGGCCTCTAATAGGGTAGAGCAGAGCTAGGTGGGGAAAACTAAACTGAATGCTGGGAGAAAGAAGGTGGAGTCGGAGAGAAGCCATGAAGCCCTGCTGGAGACAGACGCTTGGGATGAAACTTTATCAGGTAAGGCACAGCCACAAGGCGATACACAAATTTACGCTTAAGCTATTTGCCAAACAGTATTGCAAATTATATGGTTTCTGTGTGGATATTTCGGGGCTGAGCAGCAGGGAACTAACAAGCGGCCTTCCTACAACAATGATGCCCTAAGGATATTCTGCTATATTCATTTACTGGTGCCTAGCCCAATAGTCATCAGAGAGGCTTCATCTGGCAACTGATGGAAACAGATGTAGAGATTCATAGTGAAACATTAGACTGAGCTTGGAAAATCCTGTGGAAGAGAGGGAGGAAGGATTGTAGGAGCCGGAGAAGTCAAGGATATCAGAAGAAAACCCACAGAAATGACTAACCTGGCCTCACAGGGGCTCACAGAGACTGAACTGACAACCAGGGAGCCTGCAAAGACTGACCTAGCCCCTCTACATATATGTGATAGTTGTATAGCTTGATCTTCTTGTGGGACTCCTAAAAGTGGGAGCAGGGGCTGTCCCTAACACTTTGGTTGACTTTTGGGGCCCTATTCCTCATACTGGGTTGCTTTGCCTGGACTTAATAAAAGGGGAGGGGCTTAGTCTGACTGCAGCTTGATATGCCATGTTTTGCTGATATCCAAGGTAGGCCTGCCCTTTTCTGAATAGAAACAGAGGAGAAGCAGAATGGGGTTTAAAGGGGAGGGGAGGGGAGGAACTGGGAGGAGAAGAGGGAGGAGAAATTTAGGTCAGGATATAAAATAAATTAATAACAAATAAATAAAATGCTATGACTAAAAAATTTTCCCCAAAAAAACAAACATAATTAAAGACCCTACAAACTTTAAAATAATAAGGGAATATTTCAAAACAATACTGTTGACAAATCTGTTAAGTTGGATCAAATAATCAAATACTTAAAATACAAATTATTAAAATTCATTCAATATGCAACAGATAACCTAAGTTTAAAACTGAATTTGTTTCTATAAACTTTCCACAAGAGAAAACTCAGGGACCAGATGATTTCACTCTTTAAGCCTACCAAACATTTAAAAAAATAAGACAAACATTATCAATATTTGAGAAAACAAAATCCTAACTCAGTTTTAAAGATTGTTTTATTCTGATATTATAAATAGACAAAGATAAGTAGACAAAGATAAACAAGAAATGAGAATTACAAATGAATCTCTCATGAACATTGGTGCGGTAAGCTACTAAATGTTGTCAAATTGACTACAGCAATGTAGAATAGACTGTCTATCATTACTAAAAGAGGTTTCCTCCAGAAAGACAAGACTGACTCTACAACAAACACTGTATTGTTGATTGTGATCAACAATACAACAAACTGAAGAATTATTATTCCAATATATCTAAAACAAGGTATTTGAAAGAATTTAAAATTCATATATAATCTATCCTCATGATAGGAGTAGGAATTAATATTCTTCACTAGAAGGAGTTATCTAAAATCATACTTACCAATGAAAAATACTTCTTAAGAGATAAGGGAGGAGATAATAATACCTGTGATGCCTACTCTTGTTCAACAGCATATTAGAAATCTTATCCAATATATAAGTTCAGAAAAAGAAATAGTATACACAAAGACATGAAATTAGAGAGAAAGAAAGAAAATTAGCTCCATCTTAAAAGACTTTGTTGTCCATATATAAAACTTCAAATGTCTACATGAAAATCTCCTAGAGTGAATGAGTATATCAAGTTTTGGGTACAAAATCAATTGTGTTAATGATTATGAAAATTCTATAAAATATAGAAAATCAGAACCAAATATTGAAATATTAATACTTAAGTTCAAATCTACAAAATATATGAAGAATCTATGTATTGAAATCTATGAAACACTAATCCTAGAAATCAAAAGTGTCTAAATATATGAAGACATACCATTTTCATGGGTTAGAAGACTTAATGGTGTGTCTCCATTGATTTAGTGAGTTCTCCATTGATTTAGTCTACTTCCTACCTTTATACTGTGGTCAAAATTTTCTCTTCTTTTTTTTAATTACAAGATTTAACTGGGAATTTTTATTTCTTATCTAATTGAGTATCTTTCTTTTATGTAATGTGCTGAATTTACTTCCTCAAAATTTCTTCTTTTCTCACTGTTTTGTCTAATAGTCCTCCCTTTAGCATCTTTTCTTTTTTAACCTTAGCTCACTTGCTATGGAATTCTCTTGTACACTGTAAAGATATATCACTCAAATTGGTTTAATAAAACACTGATTAGCCAGTGGCCAGGCAGGAAGTACAGGTTGGGCAACCAAACTAAGGATGATGGGAAGGAGAAGGGCAGAGTCAGGAGTCCCAGCCAGACACAGAGGGAGCAGGATATGAATGTGCCATTTTAATAAAGGTACCACTACATGTAGCAGAGTATAAATAAGAAATATGGGTTAACTTAAAATGTAAGAGCTAGTTAGTAAAAAGCCTGAGTTATTGGTCAAATATTTATAATTAATATAAGCCTCTGTGGGTTAATTTGGGAAGCGGCTGCTGGATAATTTGGGAACAAATGGTCAGGGCAGAAATATCCAATTACACTTACTCACATCATTTCAGTTGACAAAACATCACAGAGGATACTTGCATATCCGTTCTATAATTCTAGCCTGATGCCTACCCCAGAAGAACATCGAATTTAGTGTATTTGTTTTTTACAAAAATATGAACACCTTTTTGTGCAGATTGATGGATTTTACCATGAAATTTCTATACATATACATATTGTGCTTTAATGATATGCACCCTTTCTTCTAATGTCTCTCTCTCTTTTTTAATCCTCCTAGCTGTCTCCCCATTCTTTGATAGGCTCTTTTCTAATGTCAGGATATCTTCTTTGTTTTCACATATGAGAGGAAATATGTAATGAAAGCCTGGAGGGGGGCAGCAGACCATAGCCCCGACAGAGACCAGACCTTACTTTCACTTCACTAGAATGTGATGGAACTGAGCAAGCAGGTCTCATGAAAACCACAACTTATGGGTGACCATTAGCAAGCACCCACACAAGCACTTCTGCTGGCTCAGCAGACCACCAAACCCCTTCTGCTGACTCAGTAGATGCCCCTCAGACTTCTGCAAGCTAAAGAGAGCTTTTCCTACCCTGCTGCTGGAAGGTCCCTAACCTCTAGGACTTTCCACCAATCAGCACCCATACTAATCTTTCCTCCACCAGATTAATCCCTTTTCCTTGGAATTCCCCTAACTCTGCTTAAAAGGAGCTTGTAGGCTACTTTGGTTGTTGCTCTTTTGCCACCCCAGAGTTAGAATCAATAAAGCACTTGTTATTGCATATATGGTTGTTGGTCATCTTTGGGGGCTTTTCTTGAACCCTAACAGTAATACTTGTCTTTTTCTGTTTAGCTTATTCCAATTAGCATGATGTCCTCTAGTTCCATCAGTAGTCTTGCAAATGACACTATTTTTCTTTATGACTGGGTAATAAACCATTGAATATATGTATGATATTTTCTTTATCTATTCATCTGTCAATAGATGCTAGGCTGCTTCTGTAATCTTGCTACTTTGAATACAGTATCAATAAATATAGCTATGCAGATATCTCTTTTTCTAAATGATACTAAGGACAAAAACTAGATAAAATATTTTCACCTTTTATTTCTTTTTCTAAAACTTTGGTTTAGAAGCTTGGTCAAATAACTGATATTTCTCCATTTTTATTAGCACTGCTACAAAGCTTAGGTGATACTCTGTACAAAGCAACATTTGCTAAGTACACTGTCTACCAATTGGGAATACAAAGACAAACAAGATAAGTGAGATTAATTCTTAAAGTAGCTTTCACTTTCCTAAGAACTGAAAGAAAATGAGCACATAATTGGTCAAAATCTCTTATTTTGACCATGTGGTAGAAAGGAGAGGTTGATGGATTTGTATTATTGTGTGCTGGGTTGGTTAGAATTAATCTGTTTGTAACTACAGACTCACTTTAACAAATCAGTGGATTGGCCATGAGAAAAACACAGTGGGGGACTGTGGAACAAGCAGGAAAACAATTTAAGTTCTAGAAAAAAAAATGAGAGAAAAGCACAAACTGACATTAAAAATATACCTAAACAACCTTTAGAACTCATTTTTTACAGATAATTAATTAATAATAGTGAATTTTTAAGGTGAAGGGAAGCCCCTGATTCATGTGTGATCACTGTGTAAAGAACTGTTTTTGTTAATGAAAGCCATAAATTATGTGAATTAAACTGGTACTCTTGGGACCTATAGTTTGGATCATTTTGGCAAAAGAATTATTTTCCAGGGTTGAAATGGTTGTCATAAACTCTATGTGTAAGAATGTACAAGTTGAATTTCCTGAGCTTTGTCTAACGTTTGACCGTGGGTCTCTGCATCTGCTTCCATTAGTTGGTGGACAAAGCCTCTCTGATTAAATCTGGGCTAGGCATCAATCTATGGGTATAGAAGAATATCATTAGGAATCATTTCATTGACTTTATGAAATTAAGTCTTGTTTGCCAGTCATATTTGGTTCTATCCTAGGTCTCTGGGCTGTCTAGCCTCTGGCTCCTGTCCTTCCAGGCAGTGTCAGGGGTGAGCTGCCTCTCATGGCATGGATCTCAGGATGGAGCAGTCATTAATTGGTCACTTCCACAATTTCTGCACTGCTTTTACCCCAGCACATCATGTAGACAGGATAAACTATAGGTTAAGGTTATGCGGCTGGGTGCTCTTATAGAGGATCTGGGTTTGATTCCTAGAACCTACACAGTAGCCTACAACTTCCTATAACTTCAGTTACATATATGAAGGATTTTTTGGTTTGAATGAGAATGGTCCTTATAGGGACATACAATTGGTGGAAATGTTTGGGAAGGATTAGGAGGTCTTATTGGAGGTGTGTCACTGGGGTTTTGAGGTTTTAAAAGATTCACAAAATTCTTAGTGTATCTCTTTGCCTCCTATATTTGGATCAAGATGTATGCTCTCACCTGATCCTGCCCCCATGCCTTTGCTTTGCCATCATGGACTCTAACCCTCTGAAACTGTAATCCCAAATTAAGCACTTTCTTTTCTAAGTGATTGCCAATGTTACATTGGCTTTTTCATTTTAATTAATTAATTTATTATTAAATGATCTTTTATCATTTTACAAACCTATCCCAGTTCCCACTCCCTCCCCTCTTCCTCTTCCTTCCAACTCCCACCCACCTCACCCTGCATCCACTCCTTAAAAAGGGTAAGGCTTCCTATGGGGAGTCAACAAAATCTGACATATCACTTTGAGGCAGGACCAAGGCCCTCCCCGCCCACCACTATACTTAGACTGAGTAAGGTATCCCTATAAAAATATGGGTTCCATAAAGCCAGTTCAAGCAATAGGGATAGATCCTGGTCCCACTGCCAGTGACCCCACAGCCTGCCCAAGCCTCACAACTGTCACCCATATTCAGAGGACCTAGTTTGGTCCTATGCAGGTTCCCCCACTATCAGTCTGGAGTCAGTGAGCTCCCACTAGCTCAGGTCAGCTGTTTCTGTGGGTGTCACCATCATGGTCTTGACCCCTTTGCTCATATTACTTTTTCTCCCTCTCTTCCACTGATCTCTGGAAGCTCAGCCCAGTGCTTAGCTGTGGATCTCTGCATCTGGTTCCATCAGTTGCTGGATGAAGGTTCTATGGTGACAATTAGGGTAGTCATTAATCTGATTACAGAGAGAAGGCAAGTTCAGGCAAACTCTCCACTATTGCTTAGGGTCTTAGCTAGGGTCAACCTTGTGGATTCCTGGGAATTTCCCTGGTGCCAGGTTTCACAGCTAGAGTTATGTAGAGACTTTATTTCAAAATACCAAAAATAAAATAAAATAAAGAAATTAAAGATATTCCCTACTCAATCTATGAGGTGAGAATTATCATGGTACAAAAGCTAGAAAAGGGAACAACACAAAAATAAAACTGCAAGTCAGTATTCCTAATGAACATAGATGCAAAAAAAACCTTAATAAAGTATGGGTAACTTAATTCTATAACACATTATAAAAATTATTTACTATTATCAGTTGAGATTTATCCACAGTATGCAATGCTATCTCAACCATTGTTAATCACCAAAAAATATAATATGCCATATTAAAAAACTTAGGAATAAAAATTGCATGATCTTCTTTATATATAAAAATCTATGTATATATATGTATATTTAAAGATTTGTATATCAACAAAATAAATTCATGTGTGCAAAGTCCTTAATAAGTTTGTGCAATGGCAAAAAGTTGAAAGACTTTAAGATCAGAAGAATGTCTATTCTCAGTGTTTTTATTCAACACAGTTCCAAAAACCCTAGCCAAATCAATTAGGCAAGAAAAATAAATAAAAAAATATTTTCCTCTGTTCTTGGTCCATTCTTTTCTTAGTCCATTTCTTAGAGAATACAGAATGCAATAGCTACTTGGGAATACTGTCTTTTTAATTATATAATTTGGTTCTTTTCTTTCTCTTCCTTCTGATACCCTGACTTAGCATATAGTAATCTACTTGTGGTACCCGATGAGCCCCTTTATTCTTTGTTTCCATGCTGTTCCTTATATCGGACAATATACAATATTTTTAATCCAATAATACTTTCTCCTGCTTGATTTAGCATGCTGTTGAACCCGTGTATTAAAATTTTTAGTACAGTTATGTATCAGTTACTTTTATGATGTTGTTATAAAATATCATGGCTAAGAATAATTTTAAAAAGAGTTATTTTGACTTACAGTTCTAGAAGGATAAGTATCTATCATGGCAGGGAGTCATGGCAGCAAGTGGCAGACATGGTGATGGGCTGGAGTAGGAAGCTGATAGAGCACATCTCCACCTGCAAACACAAAGAAGACAGTGCAAGCTCTAAGTGGATGTGGCCATAAACTCCTAGTGATGTACCTTCCCTAAACTCCAGGCATTATCACCAACTAGGGACCAAATGTTCAAATGCCTGAGTCTATAGGGGACATTTCTCACTTTAACCACCACAGGTTGTATTTTTACCTGGATTTTTACAAAGTTTGTCCTTTTCAATAATAATTACTGTCTATTTATTGAAGTTTTTAATTAGTTCATGTATAACTCTCCTTAAATCAGTAAGGATTTTTTAAGTGAGAATTTTTATAGTTATCCTTTCGTATTCTTCATGAGATATATGAAACTATATCTTGTTTCGTTATTTGGAATATTTTTTTACTCCTCAATTCTCCATAAGTCTGTGTAAGTTTCCACACATTGCATAAAGAACTAAGCCTGCAGTCCATTGGACTGGTAAATGGTAATCTAAATCAGTCATAACTTCCAGGGACTTTAGAGGCATTTTATGCTTGTCCAATTTGTTTTCATTGCTCTTAGTGCTCCCCCAAAGATTTCAGAGAGTGTTAATTGGTGTTATTGTCTTGATAGCAGTAGGACAGAATATAGTACAGTGGGTTGAAGCTGGAAATATTGGGACACTAAGATTTTTGTATGTTTTCTGTCTTTAAGGAAGTATTGCTATGTTGTCCAGCATATCACAATCCTTCTGCCACAACCTTCAAAATAGCTCTGAAACACAAGATCGCCAGGCAAAAGTTGGGAGCATGGGGGTGGGGGTGGGGTGGGGGAAGGGGAGAGGAGGAGAGAGAAAGGAGAAGGCGGGCTTTGGGGAGAGCTTGGGGGAGTGGGATGGTTGAGATGGAGGAAGGACGGATATGGGAACAGGGAAGAAGATATCTTAATTACGGGAGCCATTTGGGGGTTGACAAGAGGCTTGGCTCTAGAGGGGTTCCCAGCTGTCCACAGGGATGTCCCCAGCCAGGACCCTGGGCAGTGGAGGAGAGGGTGCCTGAACTAGCCTTGTCCCATAGTCAGACTGATGACTATCTTGAATATCACCATGGAACCTTCATCCAGTAACAGATGGAGGTAGAGACAGAGACCCACATCAGAGCACTGGACTGAGCTCCCAAGGTCCAGTTGAAGAGCAGAAGGAGGGAGAATATGAGCAAGGAAGTCAGGACCACGAGGGGTTGGTCCACCCACTGAGACAGTGTGTCTGATCTAATGGGAGCTCACCAAATCCAGCTGGACTGGGACTGAACTAGCATGGGATCAAACTGGACCCTCTGAATGTGGCTGACAATGGGGGCAGACTGAGAAGCCAATGATAATGGCACTGGGATTTGTCTATACTGCATGTACTGGCTGTTTGGGATCCTAGTCTATTTGGATGCACACCTTCCAAAGCCTGGATGGAGGGGGGAGGGCCTTGGACTTCCCACAGGGCAGGGTACCCTGCCTTCTCTTAGGACTGCTTCTCTTAGGACTGGAGGGGGGAGGGGGAAGAAAGGGTGAGTGGGGGAGCAGGAGGGAAGTGGGAGGAAGGGAGGAAGTGGAAATTTTGAATGGTATTATTTATAAAGTAATAAAAAAAACAAAACAAAATAGCTCTGATAGTAGACATCTACTACTATACTTGGCTTAAGTTAGGATGTTAGATATATGATCTGGTTTCTTTATTATTTTCGATGAAATCAAGAGTCAGAGTTTATATCTGCTTTCTTCTCCCAAAAACAAAGAGTATATGAGGCAGATATGCCAGAACTGATCATACTGCCTACTTCGAACCTAGAGAACTTGCTACTGAATGCTTGAAAACTTAAATGTCATCCTTTGTGTTCTGTAGTCCAATAGGCTCAGGAGTGCAGGGGTCCTTCAACTTTCAGAGTCAGATGATTTAGGAGCCAGTCTCTCAGGTGAAGATTATGAAAGCTAGGATAATTGATGCATTAGTAAACTACTTTCAAATAGAGTAATCTGTATTTATTGTTATAATATACCATGAAAAGATGCAACAAGAGCCTACTCTCCTGTTTAATCAAGCAGAGGTCTTATATCTTTATATCAAAAGATTTCCATTCCAGGGGTATCACTGATGTGAGTCAGAGACAAAGAGAATGCTGCTTTCCATTTCCGACATAAAGATACACCCACCCCCCACACTTTGTAATTTATCTGATGAGTAAGACAAGGAATAGACTGCCAGGTGTACCATCCCTCCCACTCTTACTAACAGAGACTTCCAAATTCTCTTCCACAGAGAGCCTATAGGCCTAGAATTACTGTTGGAACAAGCAAAGGAAAAAAATCAGTATTCCTTATATGATGTATGATCAAGTAATTTATTCTTTGATGGAAGGAAAGGTGTATGAGTGTGTATATGTCCAGGTTGAGTGTGTACATGTGTGTGTGCAGTATGTGTATGTATGTGTGAGTGTGCACCTAGAGGTCGATGTTGGGTGTCTCTATCATTCTCCACTTTCTCTTTTGAGATAAGGTCTCTTACTCAACCTGGTGCTATCAATTTACTAAACAGGATGGCCAGTGAGTTCCAGGGATCTGCCTGTCTCTGGCTGCCTAACACTGGGACTACAGACTTTTACCACTGCACCTGACCTTTTAGATGAGTGCTATGGATCTGAACTCAGGTCCTTCTGTTTGCAAAGTAAGCATTTTACTGACTGAGCCATCTCTCCAGTCCCACACACAATTTTTTCTTTATTTGCTATGTCAGCTTCTAAAGACTGACTTGTTAGATTCCAAAACCAAAATGAACTTCTGGGAAAGCATACAGTTAGGCTCTTTCTATTGGAAAATTGGAAGCCAGTATCATTCTAGAGGCTGTAACTTCTGGGAGTGTTGGCATGCCCATCTCCATCAACAGCTGTAATTTTTCTTCATACTTGATGGAAATCCTCCAACCCTACTGTGCTTTGTACTCAATAGAAAGAAATCCTCAGATGTCCTTTCTCTACTGCTCCTTAAGCAAGGGTTTTGAAAGCCAAGCCTTTCCCCACGGACTGGAAATTTGGAGGCTATATGTGGAGCACAAACCCTTCACACCTCAGCAAGAAGCTGGCAGTTAGGTTTTCCTTCTTTAAAGTATTCTGTGTACGGCAGAGTTAATGTATGAGTCTGTCTCATGCTCTTCCTACCATTGAAAAGATTTGATTTTACTGTTTTATGTGTATGGGTGTTTTGTTTGCATGTATGTCTGCGCATCATGTGCATGCCTGGAACCCAAGGAGGCCAAAAGAGGGCATCTGAAGTCTTGGAATTGAAGTTATAAATGTTTATGAACTGCCTTTTGGGTGCTAGGAATTGAATGTCCTCCAGAAGAGCAGTTATTGCTCTTAACCACTGAGCCACCTGCTTTCTCCAGTCCTATTCTTGCCCTTTTCAATGGGAACGTTTTCTCAGTTGTTTAGTATATAGAAGATTTTCAAAAGGATTCTGATCATCTTCTGAAGAAATGATCTGTTTGTAGGTATATCCAGTATGTATTATGGTAAAAGTATAGCCAGGAGCCTTGTGTCTTGCTGGTTATCTGAATAAGTTTCAAGTTAAATGTTGAATTTAACCCAACAGTTCCTAATGTTTCTCAAGTGGCTTCAACTTCATCCTTTATTTCAGCCAAATTTCATGTGCTGTTTTTTTTTCTATTCCCATTATATTGTAAATACCACAAATTGTGACAGTAAGGATGTTAAACATGATTCCTAATGGCATTCGACTATACCCATAGGTCAGTGCCTTGCTTAGTCATCATCATAGAAGCTTCCTCTTGCAGTAGATCAGAACTAATACAGATACTGACAACTGAACAGTGTGCAGGGATTGACAGACCTTGGAAGAGTCAGTCCTAAATGGGATATCTCCATCAAACTGTGCCCCTCAGGGCTCAGGGAGCTATGCTGAAGAGGTGAAAGATTTTAAGAGCTGGGGGGATTGAAGACACCACAGAAACAGTTTCTTCCAGACACAACAGTACCTTACACTCATGAACTCACAAAGACTGTAGCAGCTTGCACAAGGCCTGCATCTGTTTAAGCCAGGCAGGCTTACAAAGGAAAAATTCATTTTATCCTATGGAGTCTCACTGGGCATATTAATCACACTTTAGCGTTGGCCAATTCTGAGCAGAAGATGGCCAACACAAAATGAACTCAGTGGTATTTCTGTAGGCTTTTTGTCTCACCTCACTTTGGGCATTTTTTTTGTCTTACTGGTCTTTTGCTTGTACATTTTAGTTTTCTATTTTATGTATTTGTATGTGTCTCTCTGTGAATGTGTGCTTCTTCTGCTTTCTCTTTGCTATTTTTCTTTATCTTCTACTCTGGTTTGTTTGTTTTTTGTTTGTCTGTTTTGTTTTCTAAAGAGAGAAAAAAGGCAAGAGTTGGGTGGATGGGGAGGTGGAGGATCTGGGAGGAATTAAGGGAGGGAAAATCATGATCAGAATATGCTGTATTAAAATTTTTTGTATAAAAATATAAAAACATAAAAATAAGAATAAAAGGATGTGAATTTACCTTTATATCAACATGGCACAATATTTTTGGACAAAATAAATACAATAATTATCTGGCCTCTTATCCCTCTTATTATGTAAGGATTCAGACAATGCTGTGTAGAAATTACTGGTGCAGACCTGGGCATGGTGGCACACATCTGGAGTCCCAACATTTGGGAACTAGAGGCAGAGACGAGTTTAAGGTAATTTTTGCCTACATAGTGAGTTCCAGGTCAGCTTGGGCTGCATGAGAACTTGTTTCAAAAAGAAAGAAAGAAAGAAAGAAAGAAAGAAAGAAAGAAAGAAAGAAAGAAAGAAAGAAAGAAAGAAAGAAAGAAAGAAAGAAGAGAGAGAGAGAAAGAGAGAGACAATAAAAAGAAATGATAGGTACATAGGTTAAGATGAGGATTCTGTGAAGCACAGTTTTTTTTCAGCCACCCTGTAGAAAGTGTATTTCCATATATGGGAAACAAAATGGAAAGGTTTCATTTTGTAAGCCAATTTTATTTCATATGAATAGTCATTTACATATGCTGATAGTGAAGTGCTACTTTTGTAATTCATTCTCCTCCCTCCCTAATCCAATTTTAACTCTCAATCTTAAATGGCTCATAAGAGCGGAATTTTTTTCCATTATAGTTTATACCCGCACAAAATAAAATGTATGAAAACTGAATGACATATTTTTTTACTTTACAAATATTGATTTACTTGATTATTTTATAGTTTGTTTTATATTTTTGTAGAGTAGTATTTTACACCAAACATAAAGACTTTTCTAGATTCCTTTCTGATGCTATGATTAAACACACTTACCCAAAGCAACTCTGGGTAGAAAGATTTATTTCGTTAATATTTCCATGTCACAGCTTATCAATTAGGGAAGGCAGGATAAAAACTCAAGAAGGAACCTCAAATCAGAAACCCTGGAGGAATGCTGATTGCTAGCTTACTCTCTGGCTCACTCAGGTTTGTGTTTGGCTGACATCTGTATACAGCCTAGACATCTGTATCTGCCCTGAGAACTGTACCACTCACAGTGAGATGGGTTTTCTAACCTCGATTAAAAATCAAGATAATCCCTCAAATACATGCCCACAGACCAATCTGATAAAGATAATTACACGACTGAGCTACTCCCCCCAGGTGATTTTAGACTGTGTCAAGTTGACAATTAATGCTAACTAAGAAGGAGACTTAGAATGCCCTAAGAGTATATATGGAAATATTACTAAATCTCAGAAAAACAAATTCTTGTAAGACACATACTATAGAAACATAATAAATTACAATTAGCCACTCAAAATAATCATCTTTGAGATATTTTATAATTAAAAACATTCTAAAATTTTGTAAAACATTGCTTTCAGTAATTTCTAACATTTTTAAAATGTCATTTTATAGCTATTCTTCATCTAAATAAAATTTGTGTTAATGAGTTGGGAGATCAACTTTACTAGTCAGACATGGCCTCTAATGAATTTTGACTACCAAAGTTATGCATAAAGAAAAAATAATTGCTAATCTAAAGATTATTTAGATATTTTGTGGCACACAATTTAATTAAAAACATTAGCTTAAATTTGTATAACTTACCATGATGTTAATACATTTTTATTTGAGCCTGAAGACACTTCTAAGAAATGGAGATCCTACTGTAGATGAAAACTTTAAAAGTTATTAGGTTTATGAAGTATTCTAAATATTGTAGACCCTTGAATTTGAAGTTAGACATGAAGTTTACTGTTGTCATTTCTTAGGCTCTCTTTATACTATATTACTTTACAATTCTACACATTTTGGTGAATTTGTGATTTATCTTATAATTTTATACAGCATCTGTCTTAGGGTTTCTACTGCTGTGAAGAGACACCATGACCACGGCAACTCTTATAATGGAAAACATTTAATTGAGGCTGTTCAGAGGTTCAGTCTGTTGTCATGGTGCGAAGCATGGTGGCATGCAAGTAACATGGTGCTGGAGAAGCAGCCAAGAGTTATACATTTGGATCTACAGACAGTAAAAAGAGACACTGGGTCTAGTTTGAGCATCTGAAAATTCAAAGCCCACCCCCAGTGACTCACTTCCTCCAACAAGGCCACACTCCCTCCAACAAAGCCACATCTCCTAATAGTGCCTATGAGCCTATGGGGGTCATTTTCATTCAAACCACCACAGCATCTATTTTCATATGAGTTGTAAGAGTGTAATTTATGCAGATGAGTTAATTTTCTTGAGGATATATACTTCGATAAAAATAATTTGCTACTGAAAATAACCTTAATGTTGCCTTTTGAACTTATACATTCAGATTAAAAGCTAAGCAGATTTAAAGCCTTAAATTGTTATTTCCAAGTTTGTAGCTATCTGGTATAATGGAAAATTAAAAAATGCTGCAGGATCCCTAGCAGTGGTAGGCAGCAGAAATGCTGTAGGTCCCCAAGCGGTGGTAGTGGGCCATGTGGTGGCAGGCAGCAGGCCCTGAGAGCAGCCAGTCCTAGGCAGAGACGGCTGCCAGTCCCTCAGCGGTGGCTGGTCCCGGGCAGGGAGACAGAGACATGGATAGGCACGCCATGCAGAGTAAGGTTGGATATTTATTTGGAGGGGTTATGGAGGGGGGAGGGGGAAGAGGAAAAGAGCTGAGAGAGAGAGAGAGAGAGAGAGAGAGA
>PVIU01013575.1:0-55322 GCA_004026605.1 Ondatra zibethicus | reverse complement strand
GGAAGGAGTGCATTCAAAAAGACTCGGTTCTCAAAAAGATAATACATGCAGAAGAGATAGGTCCTGGTGTCATTGTTGATGGGTTCTCCATCTGCCAACTTTCGCCGCCACATTCAGAGAGTCTGGTTTGATCATATGCTCATTCAGTCCCAGTCCAGGTGGATTGGTGCGCTCCCATTAGTTCAGGCACACTGTCTCATGATAGGATTTTTAAAAAACTTTTATTTTTTTTAGTATGTGTGTGTATGTCTCATGGCATATATATAAAAATCAAAGAACAACTTGCAGAAGTCCATTCTCTCCTTCTACCTTGTGGGACCAAAGGATTGGCCCTTACACTTGGTGGTAAACACCTTTACCTACTGGGACCTCTTGTTGCACCATGGTTGGAAATTCTTTACTACCCCTGCACTGAGATACAAGGTTGAATTCCACTTTCTTGGAATCTAGGCTGTGTAGGCAAACTTTTCTTTCTCACCTGCCAGTTCCCAAATAACTGACATAGAGACTTAATATTATTTATAAATGCTCAGCCAATAGCTCAGGCTTGTTAATAGCTAACTTTTAAATTTTTAAATTAACCCATACTTATCCACCCTCTGCCATGTGACAATACCTTCTTTTAACACAGTGTGTTCATCTTGTTTCTCTCTGCATCTCTAGACTCCTCTGACTCTGCCCTTCTTCCCAGCATTCTCTCTGCCCTAAAAATCCTGCCTAGCTATTGGCCAATCAGTTTTTTATTAGCAATGAGAGCAAGATAAAACAACTCTGAGTCTTGAAGAGACTCAGCTTCCTATCCATGGTTGTTCCAGCTCCACTTGTTTTCAAAGTCATGCCTATCTCTAAGAACTCACATTCCAGAACCAGGTTCCTCTCTGCCTTTAATGACTCAATGCCAATGGTCCAACTAAGGCAACACATTACCACCATTGAATATTTTCCCCATAAAGCCCACCATCATGATCTGGTCCACCTCTATCTGTTTTCACCTCAGCTCAGAAGCAGCCATTTTTTTGTCTACTCATTCCCAATGAATCTCTTGTGTGAGGTCTGTTGCATGGTGTGATTTTTGTGGTATCCTTTGTCTCTATCCCAAGATATTCTTTTGCAAAAAATCCCTCATGGAATTCACTGAACCCTGTGGGTGCTCTGAAGAGAGCATTTATGTTTTATGATAGCAGCAAAACTAAACAAATTTTTGAGAAGCAGGAGTCTTCTTCTGATGCAGGAACTCTGGAAGGCATAGTGAAATCTCTGTCAAAACTGTCCTGAAGGACAGACAGTCCAATAGCGGTAGTTCACCCCATCTTACTTCTGCCATTGTTCCTCAAGCACATATGAAAGGATGGAGGAAAGATGGTGGCAGGATTCCTGGAAGAGGAGTAAGTTGTAGTCAAGTATTGGGCATGTCTGTTATACAAAGAGATATGCCTATTGAGATAGAAAATGGAGAACTTGGATTCTCTTGTGGCATAGCCATTACTTGCCACTTCATGATGCTATGAAAGATTCAGTTAGCCAGACTCAACCCAGACCCAAGAGAAGAGGAGCTTGGAGTGGGAGAAGGAAGCCAAAGAAAATAGAGTTAATGTCATATCTCTAGAGTTAATTCTCAAGGTTTAAACTCAGACTCCCAGACTCTGTGCTTATTTAATTTTGACAATTCAGTTTCTCTGAATTACAGATAATGACAGCACCAACCTCACTGATTTGTGAGTATTAAATAAATTAATATGTCAAAGGAAGTTGATGATTTTGGGATGTAGACATGCCAATCCTTTGGACATAAATTGCCATTGGGCCCCTGACTTTTTCCCCAGCTCTGGCATACTTTCTTCCTTGAAAGTTCTCTCTTTCTTAATGAATGGTCTTTGTTTCTACCGCTATCCATGTACCCTTGGTTAATTCCTTGTTCTAACACAGAAAAGCCTGGAAATCCTAGTAAGTACCACCAGAGCCTGATATCTACCTATAGACAATTTGTGTACCTCTGGTATATTTGCTGAATGATGTCCAAGAGTCTTGCCATTGGATGGTATACCATAAAACTCATCTTCACAGCTGAGCCTGGCATTACTCTATGTTGTTGTAGTTCACAAAGGATAAAGCATGGACCCTTACGGTGCTCACAGACTCAAAGGTGTGGAAGCAGAAAGTTCAGAGCCAGTGTGCTAAGTGCTCTAAGAGGCCTTGAAGAAGCAGAGTAGGCTTCTTGGGGGGAGGTTATATCAAAGTACAACCAGAAGATGAGTAAGAGTTATCCAGGAAGAGTAGGCTGAATGTTAGGGATGGGGGGTGACCTTTGCATGCAGGTTTACTCTGGACCACAAAGTGTGTGGGTGAAGTGTAAGGTATAAAAGGCACGGGGACAAGGGTTGTGGCTGAAAAGAAAAGCAGCATCTGCTGACTTAGGAGAGTTGGGCTGATTCAGTCTTGGCCAGCTCGAGTTAACATTGCAATGGTTCATAGTAACATTACTTCCTAGACTAGTTCATCATGGACTACTTTGATTCCAGAACTATGAAATGTCACCGAGGCCCACATTCTTAATCAAAGAGTATATGACCACTCTTAATGTTTTCCATCTTGGGTATTGCCACATGGACACTCAGAGAAAACTTACTGGAAGTGATAGCATGGACTGTATTGAAAGGCAGGTAGTAGGAACAGAAGGGAGGAGGAGGAAGAATGTAACATCGAGAAGATCAACAAATGAAAAAAATCAAGGATGTTCCAAAGGACTCTAAGGTTCAAGAGGTTTTCTGAATGGTGGTAGGGAATGAATCATGGTGCTGCTGATCTGGAAAACTGACAAAAGAAAATTACCAAAGTGTCCACATCCTAGAGGTTGACACATCCGGGCCTAAACTGATCTAGTGCTTTTAGCTTAAATGGGGGAATTGAAGTTGGAGCCCAAATAACTAGTATAACATTTCAGCTAATGGACATAAGACACAACCAGATACGTAAATGTTTTGCAATGCTATGGTTCTGTGATATTTCATACTATGATGGTAAACCTTGATTGTCAACTTGACTGGTTTTGGAGCCACTTTGGAAACACACCTCTATGTGTGTCTGTGAAGCTGTTTCCAGAGAGGTGAACTGAGGAGAGAAGATCAAATCTGAATGTGGATGGTGATATTTCACTGGTTGGGGTCTTGGGCTGAATAAAAACAAGAAAGCAAGGTGAGTTCAAGCACTCATTCCTGTACCTCCTTGACTGAGAATGCGATGTTTCCAGTTGTATAATGCTCCTGCTGGCACGCCTTCCCGGCCATGGTAGACTACATCTCTTCTTAAGCTATGAGTCAAAACAAACGCTATATTCCTTAAATAACCAATACACAGCTAGACAAAACCAGAAAACATTAGTAATTAACAGATTGAAAAAGAAAGAGTGTAAGAGTTTATACGTTTTTATATGCTGCATGTACCATCTTAGAAGAGCAATGCTATTATCAGCCACTGAATTACTATGCAAGGTCCAGTTTTTTTTTTTCATTTTTTTTCCCCTCTCCTCTGCTGCTTTGCTTTCTTCTTAATACAGCATTTGTTCCTGGACTTTTCACCTTGTTGTTGTACTAAATGTGGGGTCTTTTTCCCTTTTCAGACTTTAAAAAGTAGAATCAGTTTAATTAACTGTTAGGATGAGGTGGTGAGGATAGGAAGTGGTTACTGGATTGGCTTAGAAGTTAAATGCTGTCAACTTAAATGCAGTGTTTCTGCTAACCCAGACTCTGACACACTGTCTCTGACATTTCCGCTGCAAGTTTTGGTTTGGCCTAGTTCTTTTAAAGATGTGAAGCTGACTTGGTGCTTTCCCTCCCAAAAAGCTTCCTTTTCCTGTTTCTCATATACCGTATTGTTTGCTATCAGCTTTGTGTTTGAAATTTGAGCTCTGCTGATTAGGTGTGAGTATAAGCATACTATGGGCATATGTGTGTGCATGTGGGCATGTATGGGCATATTATGTGCTTGTGTGTGTGTAAATTAGTGCACAGTTCATAATATTTTCATGAAAACACAAGTTAACTAGTAAAGTTCTAGCCTCCTTAAAAAAGTAGTAAAGGTGTGTGTTGTGGAATATTCCTTTACACTGTGTGGAGATATATCACTGTGTTTGGTTTAATAAAAAAAACTGATTGGCCAACAGCTAGGCAGGATTTTCAGGCACAGAGGACACTATGAAGAAGAAGGGCAGAGAAATCAGATAGACATGGAATAAGTCGGGTGCACAAAATGGGATAGGCATAAAAGTCACTTGGTAGAAAACAGATGAATAGAAATGGGTTAATTTAAGTTATAAGAGCTAGCTAAAAACAAGCCTAAGCTATTGGTCAAGCTTTCATAATTAGAAAGAAGTCTTCATGTCATGATTTGGGAGCTGGCTGGTGGGACAGAAAAATCTGAATACAAATGGTACCCAAAATCCAGTCCTGTATATCCACCTAAGATGTGATAATGCTTTTAAAAAGGTTCTAAACACACAAAAATGGAGCCAAACACAACTTTGTCTCATGTCTCTCATATCAACTGTGGTACAGGGGACATTTTCTGGCAGCTGCCTGTATGCTTGAGCTGCCAGTGAGACATGAGCTAAGAATGTGGCCACTTTAAGGTTTTGCTCATGTAGACAGAACAGGTTACAAATATGCGGTAAAGTAGGTTCAGATGGAAAAGAACCCTCTAAACAGGTTAAAGTGTATTTAACAATGTGTGTAGGTTTAAGAAAAAATGGGTATAGACAGTCATAGAAAAAATAGTTTAGAACTAAAAAGTCTTTAGAGAAAGGGTAAAGTAATAAAAAAGAATAAGTCACAGAGAGATGGGAAATACACAAAAAGTTTGGATCCTGCATGTTATTGTGATGTCTGTGAATTTTTTGATTGCTGATGAAGAAACAATAGCTGTTGAAAGACATTGATTATGGAAACTACTAAATTAAACCAACCTATATATTTTAAATATGTCTTAACTTCAAAATGGAAGTAAAAAATATGCTGCATTGGAGAAGAGGTTATGCTTTTGTTTCCACAGAAAACGAAAGGCTGTGGATTTGTTTAAAGTTAAAGAAGATCAAACTTGATTGGGGAAACCCCCTGAAAATTCTGGCTGGAGATGTAAAGAAATAAATCTAGAAAAACTACAAGGCAGGTGACATATATTTTACCTGCTCAAACATAAAACAAAAAATCATCTTTGGCTGGCTTGTATACAATACAAACAATAGTTGTGTTACTGTAGACATATATGTTACCCTTGAAATTTTATGTTTTCACAGCAAAGGGACCAGACACCAATGAAAATGGGTAGCTCAGGTGATCTAGTTTCTTAGAATGCCTTTGTTGCAGTTTCCTCAGAGTTCTGCAAACAGAATAATTTCAAGGTTGCTGGCTGAGATGGTCCAGCCTCACAGACTATTCTAGCCAGGATTTGACCATTATCATAATTTTCTCAAGTTCTCCCAAAAATGCCAGTGGCCCAGACAACAGGAGGCAGTCTAGAGAATACAACTCTCACATTCCCAAGAGATGGGGTGGGTGACTTTTGGTCATTCAATGGGTTATGGATATTTGTTATTGTTTAGAGGGGCTGGTTACAAATCCTTATTGGTCATGGTTAAAAAAAGACTAAACAAATAAAGGTTAGAGTCAGGTATCTCTTTCTGAAGAGAAAAGGGGGAATATAAAAAAGAAATGATGAGATAAAAGGGTGCATTGTTGAGTCTACTTTTGAACCACTATTAGTCTCAAATATTTTACATTGGTATGGATTTTGATATTTTAATACAAATTTAAAGTTATTTTTGTTATACTGAATGCATGTTTCTATTCTTGTTTGAGGTATTGTGCTTATGTAGCTCTTTTTAAAATGTAATGTGCAATTAAGAAATACAAATTAATAGTCATTTATCATAATCAAACTTGTCACATTAAGTATGTTTCCAAGGTTAAACAGATATATTTTAAATAATTACGTCTTCAAATACTTCAAAGGCCCACAGAATATGACATTAAGATGTTTAATAACCTGAGGCTATTCATACCAGTGAGACACATCTTCTCCTGGCAGCACCAATCTACTCATAAAAGGATGATGAACATCAAAGAACCTCCATATAGAGTTTGCTTTCAATGTGGCAAAACTAGCCATTTGGGCAAGAAACTGCCCTTGCCTCAACTGCTGACAGTATGCTGTCCAGACTGGATAAGTAGAACACAAAAGAAATGCAAATGGACCAGACGTTGTAAATGTAATTCTTACCTGATAATTGTTCTTATTGTATATGGTTTTATTATGTTAGAGTTAAAAACCTTTCCTTTTTATTTAGACAAAAGGGGAAAATGCTGTGGAAGATTCCTTTACACTGTATGAAAATGTCACTGTGATTAGTTTAATAAAAAGCTGGATAGCCAATAGCTAGGTAGGATTTCCAGGCACAGAGGACACTGGGAAGAAGGGTGGAGAAGCAGACAGCCCCAGAACAAGTCAGACACACAAAATGAGATAGAGGTAAAAATCATGTGGTAGAATGTAGATTAATATCAATGGGTCAATTTAAGTTATAAGAGCTAGCTAAAAACAAGCTTAAATTATTGGCTGAGTATCCATAGTTGATAAGAGATCTCCATGTCATGATTTGGGAGCTGGCTGGTGGGACAGAAAATCCAGCTACAGGTGTGGTTCTTCTTCCAACACTATGAAATTATCAGAAGAAAAGAATGATGTATTTGTGTGTGTGTGTGTGTGTGTGTGTGTGTGTGTGTGTGTGTATTGTTAATGTTCATTAAAATCTGCATCTGGTAAACATGCCTGTAAAGAATCTAAGATTATGAGAGTCTTAGTGGGGATGAAAGGATACCTAATGGAATAAAAATGCAAGGCTGGTTATCAAGTTCTGTGGGATATAGTTAAGTCATGTTGAGAGAGAAATTCACAGCACTAAAGGCTTACATTAGAAAAGAGAACATGTTTTACTTGTAATCTAAAGTCTTATCTGAAAGATTTAGAAAAAAAGAACAAAATAAAGGAGTTTAAGTAGAAAAAATGAAAATATAAAGGGTAGAATTAACATACAAGCAAAGGAAACAAATAGTTGTTCCTTAAACATGAAAGAATGTGATAAACCTGTAGAAAGACTGACAAAAACGAAGATAGAAAAATGCTCAGTAAAAGGCATGAAATGGATTATTACTCTGGATCCCTTGGAAATCAAAGGGTATTTGTAGTGATATTTCATTTGTATTTTAATAAATAAGGCTTTCCTGAAGATCAGAGAGTAAAGCTGCTGCCCTGGTCAGCCTTACAGGCTGGGCAGTGTGACACACACCTTTAATCCCAGAAGTCACACTGGTTTGTCATTGGAACCAGGCGGTAGGGGTGCACACCTTTAATTCCAGCATGAGAGATGAATATAAAATGGGAGGAGACAGTCTCATTCTGAGATTCCTGGAAGCAGGATCACCATTTCGGACTGAGGTAGAGGTACGAGCCAGTGGCTGGCAGTTTTTCTTTTCTACCTTTAGGTTGAACCCCAATATCTGTCTCTGGGTTTTTATTAACCATGCTACAGATATTGATCAAATATTGTGATTTGGGCATGGTCTATAATTATGGAAGATATAACCATCAAAGGGAACTGGCTAAAATTTATTATTATTATTTTCAAATTGTTATTTTTGAGATTATTGTCATATTTTATTTATTATTTATATGCTAACAATTTCATTTATTTTTAAATTTTGTAGAACTATGTGTAAATTGTTGTTAATATTTGTGTATCTTAGACTGGTTTTGAGCTGACCATGTAGCTAAGAATGACCTTGTACTTCTGATTCTCTTGCCTCTCACTCCCAAATGCTGGACTACCAGGCAGTGCTGGGTATAGAATCCAGTGTTACATGCATGTTGGGCAAGCATTCTACTAATTGAGTTACAACCTCAGCCAGAAACCGGGTAAAGTTTAGATGGAATTTCTCTATATTTGTAGCTTCCTGTTAATGAACATTTGTTTTGTAGTTAACTAGAAGGGCTTGATTCTGTAGCTAATTAACTAAAAAAGCTTCAGCAGGAGTTGGAGAGAAGGCTCAGTTAAAAAAACTGACGGGATCAGCACCCACATGTGGCTCACAACTGTCTTTAACTCTAATTCCAGGGGATCCAACACCCTCTTCTGAACTCTGTAGACACAGGCACTAGAAAAAACCAATGTCTAAACACTGGTGACAGGATCAGCAACTGTAGTATAACTGCATGATGAAGTACTCAGTGATTGAAATGGACAAGCCACTAATACAAGTCATAGTGCAGGTGACTCTCACATATGGGGAACATGTGGAGGAATGCATATTTTGAATTAAACTTGGGAAAATCTTGGAAAGATGAATCTAATATATGGCAAGAGAAATTCTGAAAAAGGTCACTATCCTATATACTAACAATAGACATCAGTGATTGTTTGAGTAGGTCATTGTCTGGGAAAGTGAGTAATTATAAGGGGATTTTGGGGATGATGGATATATTTTGAATCTAGATTGTGATATTTACACTGATCTATACTCATGTGTATCTGCTTAAAGCAAATGTGTATTACTGTCAATTATACTCTAATAAAGAGTACACATACAAAATATGTAGAAAAATACATATTTATATACATATAATACATATGTAGAACAATACATAAAATATGTAGAACAATGGGAAATTTGAAAGACACTTGGGTCTCATCATCCTCAATTGCGGGACAGAGATGGTGTTCATCTCTCATTGGGGAGAGACTGGGATGATGCCAGGTACTGATTGCAGCTTGTAAGAGTGCCAAAATGGCAACCATTGTCTTATGAAAAAATCAGTAGATCATGGGATGATGGGCAATAAAGTTACAAGATAGAACTGAGTCCTGAACAAATGAATGACCCATTTCCACAGCAGGAAGTAAAACAAGGAATAGGACTTCCTCAGTCCTAAACTGTCTCCAAGGACAACCAGATAGTTCTGATTAGAAGATTCTAGAGAAATGTGGTTTTGGCTACTAACCTCTATTAAAATCATGTTGCCACACTCTCTGTGAAACAGTTCTGGCTGTCCTGGAACTTGCTCTGTAGACCAGGCTGGTCTTGAACTCACAGATAGTCACCTGTCTCTGCCTCCCGAGTGCTGGAATTAAGGCGTGTGCTACCACCACCTGGCTTTTATGTTGCCACTTTTGTGGAGAGATTGCTCTTGAACTTGAACTCTGAGTAAAAGCTGACCTCTTGTGAGCACTCACAGAAAATGCTGCTTTCTTAAGGGATTCCGGTGTGGTATGTAAGAGCTAAAAACTGGGCTTCCCACTGTCTGCTCTCAGCGTTTGACATTTTATGTTTAAAGCACAACTAACTTTCACCACAAATAATTCATCACACCTCAAATGCAAGAAATGGGTGCTGTTGAGATCTTTGCTCTATCGGTAAGGAGACTGAAGCACACGAAGGCTAGATTCTTGTCGAAATCACACAATCAGGAAGTGACAAAGCTGGTGGCAGGGTCAGTGCTCCTAACCAGCCTAGGACATATCTCAGTATTCTTCCTTGTGATCATGAGAAACATTCTACAGCCTGAATTATTGTCCAAGCATTTTATTTTCTCCATTGGAATAATTTCAACAATACTAAGGAGACTGAGGCAAGAGGATTTTGGAGTTCATAAGCTACCTGGGTTACACAGCAAGAGCCTATTTTCAAAATGAACAAAGCACACACACACACACACACACACACACACACACACACACACACACACACACACACACTCCCCAGACCTGTGGGCCTGTCCTTCACAGTGAAGGAGATCCTCGAGGGTAGTACCCACTTACTCTTCTCACAACAGGGAGTCAACCAGTTTCTGCTGCTGTTCTGGTCCTCTCATGTGTCTGTGTGCTTCCCTGGTATCCACACTCATTTCTGTGCTTCCTAAACACATTGTCTTGCTGGCAAGGAGAAGTCCAATGTGGTAACAGAGGTGGCAGCAGCGACAACAGTGGTTGGGGGTGAGGTAGTAAAAGTTTCCACCATCCCAGAATTGACATAAAAGTTTTAATTGAGTATAAACACTGTGGACAGAAACACAGTAGGTGAGTGCTCAGACAGAATTCTATGCCCAAGGAGAAATGGGGTTCTTTGATCACCAGTTAAGGGAGGTTAAGAAAAGTTACCCAGGCTATACGTGTGGGGTTGTATTTGAATAGGTAGGAGGTGGGCAGTTGGCTATCTTGTCAGGTACTAAACTTTATAACATCATTTTCTCTTCCTGGGACTGGTCATTTGGGGTGAGGCACTGACACATTAAAAGTTGAACTATATGGTACCTATGAATAGGGAGGTCAGAAGCCCTTGGGGGAAATCAACTACTATTAGTTTGCTAAATGTACATAGTATCAAAATATTTTCCAAATACTACCTTTATACCCATACATCAGTGCAGCTCTTGCTTTCATGAGAGAAGCTTCTATTTGCAGCGGACAGTAATACAGAGACTCACAACTGGTCAGAGTGGAGAAAGTAAGTGACTGTGGAGAGCTTGGCCCTGAATGAGACACCTATCACACACACACACACACACACACACACACACACACACACACACACACACACACACACACACACTCCTCTCACTAACTCAGGGACATTGTGGAAGGGGTGGGAGATGGAAAGACTGTAAAAGCCAGAGCTTGTGGAAGACTGCTTCACAACAGTGTCTTCTGGATACGGCAGGACCTTTGCACTCATGAATTCACAACACAAGTTACTTGCACAAGATCAAGCCAGTCAGCTTTCTAGAATGGATGGGAGAGGGGTGCATGTGGCCCCATGCCAAGCTGAGGAGCTATTGGTAATTTATGGCTGCTTGGGAAGAGCCTTTTCTTTTTTTAAGGGTTTGTGGCTCCTGACAGATTGTCCATGCTCTAGTGGATGGTCATATGGCAATACACATACAGACATTACTAACTGGACTCAGTAGATTATTAAAAATGAAAAGAAGAGGATATGATGTTGTAAGGGGTATATGAGAGGGTTCAGAAGAAGTTGGATGATAGAAGGGAATTGATTATAAATAAAGTATTTTGTATAGGTGTATAAAATTATCAAAGGATAAATTAAAATTTAGATTCTGTTTTTAAGATGTTTTTAGATTTACTTTATTATTTTATGCATATGGATGTTTTGCCTACATGCATATATGGGTACCATATTGGTGCCTAGTACCCACAGAGGTCAGAAGAGGGCATCAAATCCCCTGGAACTGGAGTTAAAGACGGTTGTGAGCCATCGTGTGGGTGCTGGGAATTGAACCTGGGTCCTTTGTAAGAACAGCAACTACTCTTAACTGCCGAGCCAACTCTTTAGCTCAAGTTCTGATTGTTTATATAATTCACCACAAGCCATTGGTTTAGGCTCCAAGCATTTAGTGTTCTGACTGTTTGAGGAGGACTTTTGTTTCTTTATTTGGGACCTTTTTCTCTCTGCATATACAAGCCAGTACACTCAGCCCATAAACTTAGCACACACTCCATCTTGTGCTACAGACCTACAGTGGCCTCAGCACAGAACCTTCTCATTCATCAGCATCAGCCTTGTGACCAACAAAGCTCATTAGAAATATAGTCTTGAGCCCTCTGAATCAAATTCTGTATTTAATTTTATTTTTAGATAGATTTATTTTACCTTTATTTATGTATATGTTTGTGTTTCTGTGCATATGCACATGTGTGTTTGTGTCTACTGAATCTGGAAGAGGACAACAGATCACCTGGAGCTGGGATTACAGGTGAGCCCCTGAAATGTGGATACTAGAAATTGAATTTGGGTTCTATGCAAGAGCAGAAAGTCTCTCCAGCTCTCAGACTCTGCATTTTAGTGCGTGTCCACAACCACAATAGATTTTTAGTGTATTACAGAATCTAGCAGTGCTAATGGGGTGGAGTGTAACAGGCATTGGAATGATTTCTAGCTGATCACACCTTTACTCTTCTCTAAGGACAGCTCTGATTTCAAGCCTTCCTTTGAACTTCAGTCATCTGGGAATACTTAGAAATTCCAAAACCAGATCATACCTCAGACCAAGTGAATTTGGCCACTGAGGGAGGGACATGAGCCTTGAGAGTCCCTTACATGGTGGACATGTTTGGGCTTATTCTGTATCTGACAGGCACTGGCTTGCTTAGAAGGTCCTGGAAGGTCCATGCTGCTTTCCCTTGCACAGAGCTGAGGGTTCTTCTGTTGTAGACTCCTCTTGATCCATGTCTGAGAAGGGGGATTGTAGGAGGAGACTGCTCATTTGTTTCCCTGCAGCTCAGACCCAAATAATCACACAAAACTATATTAATTACAATACTGCTTGGCCAATGACTCAGGCATTTTCCTAGCTAACCTTTACATCTTAAATTAACCCATTTCTATTAATCTGTGTATTGCCACTAGGCTGTGGCTTATCGGTAAAGGTTCTGGTGGAATCTGTCTCCTTCTGCAGCTACATGGTGTCTCTCTGACTCTGCCTACTTTCTCTCTATATCTGTTTAGCTTTCCAGCCTGGCTTTCTCTACTAAGTCACTGGCTGAAACAGCTTCTTTAATAACCATTGTAATAAAACATATTCAGAGCATACAGAGGGGAATCCCACATCATCTTCCCTTTTCTTTCTAAATAAAAAAAGGTTTTAATTTTAACATAGTAAAGTTACATATAACAAAACAGGTATCAAACAAGAATTATAGCTACAATATTTATATCTACGTTATCTTTTATCATAACTAAGGAAAATTATAATTATAACTATCTATTCTTCAAATCCATTAAAGACCCCAGAAGGATATAATATTACCTAAGTTAACAGGAAGTGCATTATAAGCAACTTCCAAAACTCTAGAATTGACAGAGACATTTCATTTTCTGGACAGTCACCCAAAGTTTTTTGTATCATTGGGGCATCAATCTTCAGCCTACAGACCCATAGTATCTGGCAGACTTTTTCATGAAGCAGGAACCTTGAAGGACCGTCTCACCTTCAGGCAAGTTCAGCAGTCATTTTTCTATGGGTCCTGCATGTCCAGTTCATAATGAAGCAGTCCAGGCAAGAGCAGTTTCATGCCAAAATGGCTAATAAATGCCATAAGGAGCCTCTTTGATGCCCCTCATCTCTTGAAGTAGATTGGTACTGCCAGGAGCAGATGTGTCTCATTGTCATGAAAAGTCCTAAGTTATTAAAACCTTTTAAATGCCATATTCTATAGGTCTTTGAAGTGCTGAAGATTATCTATCTAACTAAAATATATCTCTGTACAACTAGAAAACCTAACTTACATGACAAGTTTGACTACTATAAATGACTATCTATTAATCTACAATTTTTAATTATACATTACATTTTTAAATGAACTATCTAAACATAATACCTTAAATAAGAACAGAAATACATATAAAATGACCTTAATTTTGTATCAATAGGCAAAGATCTATACCATTGTAAAATATTCATCGCTATGTCATATCTCCTTACTTTCTTTTTAGAAATTGACTGTGACCATTAATCACTTATAATCAACCCTTTAAAAGTGAAAATAAGCATTTATAAACAATCATTTTGGGAATTTGGGCGTCGTTTTCTCCAAACTGCTTCATGCTGTTTGTTGAGTGAAGTATTTTTAGGGTTTGTGGAGACCTTTTGGGGGGTCTTGTTTCATCAAACCACATTATCCTGTAAGGAATCCACAGGTTCTCATCTTCTGTGGAAACAAAAGCAGAACCTGTTTTCCAAAGCAACATAGCCTTAGACCCAAATTTTGAAGACAAGGTATCTTTATGTTGATTGAACTTAGCAGCCCCCAGAATTGACTATTTCTTGCAGTCAAAATATTAAAAGAAAACACAGTAATATACATAATCCAGACTCTCTGTGTATACTCCATCTTTACATGGCTTATTTTTCTTTACTACTTTGTGACTGTCTGTACTCTTTTAATTACTTTTGCTGTTTCTTTAAAGACTTTGTTTTATTTTTTAACTGTCTATACTCTTTTTCTTCTCTCTCCCAAAGCCTACATACATTTTTTTAAACACACTATGTGTAGTTTAGAGGTCTTTTATGTCAGAATCTCTCCTAGATTCAAGGGAAGGGAAATAGACTCCAGATCTTGGTTGAAAGAGCAGCAGGCATGTACAGAGATGGGTGGGAAGTCTGACATGCACATTTATAGGTGTGCAAACTGTGCCATCTTATAATAGAGTGAATGGTAGAATTTGGACTAAGACCCAACCAGTGAGTTCTACAGCTTCTGTTTTAGGGCACTAACTGATTGTCATCTTTTTGATGATGGAGTTCCATAGTCCAGGCAGGCCTTAAATTCTGTTTGTAGCCCAGTCTGGCCTTGAACTTACAGTGAGCCACCTTCTTCAGCCTTTGGTGTTGCCCTACCATGCTTGACTTTCTACTTTTCATTTTATGGCCCAGGGTATAACAAGCCTGCTTGAAGAACAGAGTTTCTCTTGGGTTTTAGTTTACCATCTGAGGATATTTGTAGAGAAATTGGTGTTACAAATGCCACATGAAGTAGGAGAAGGCCAAGAGCTCCTGTTGATACACTCCTTCCCCAATTCACTGTATCCAGCATCCTGAACAGGCTTAGTAGGTTTCCTTGCCTTCTAGCATTTTGCTCTCTGGAATCCTTTGATTTTTCCTGCACTTTATGATTTTCCCACCAGGGGGAGATCATCTCCTTTTTTAAAGGACAGTTCCTCCTCCCTTTTCACAGGTTGGGCTGATATGCATTTGTTAGTGTGCTGATTTTAACCACAATGTGTTTAAGTACAAACAACACACCATGCTTTGAAGCTAGTATAATAAAAAATGTAAAGTTTCTTATTAATACATGTAATAATAGTTTAGGTATGTTAAAGATATCATTAATTTCTCAACCCCTTTCACCCCCTGCCCCAGTCTCTCAGAGACTGAACCTAGGGCCTTGCATATACTAGATAAATATTCTACACCCTTTATCTTTTTAAACATTAGTGTGGCTATAAAAAGATTAAAAATACATATGTAATCAATTTTATATTTCCATCAGACAGTGCTTTTTCCTAGTGTCAAACCCCAAAGTAACTCTGAAGAGCATCAGGGATCCAAAGACTTAGTCTGAAAAGGAGCAGGTTGAGGGGACTGGGACAGAGGTTGGCTAGCAACACAACCTTTCTCATCTCACTGTAGGCTACAGCGATTACTTTAGAACCCAGGTATCCTAGAACTTTGTTATTTCTTTCTCTTCTGTGCTGGAGTCCTTGAGTTCCACATGAAGATCTAGGTTTATATTACCCTACTGTACCTTAATAGCAAGTCTCACCATCTCAGGTCTCTTTTGATGAGACCTTTGAAGATTGGCAGTGGGCTGCTCAGAACTTTTGGCCTCCTTGTCTAAAACCCGTTGACTTGCTCAATTTAGGTTGTGCCTAGGGGCCATAGTCACTCTTGATGGAATATTTTCAAGGATGAAAAGATAGAATCAGCAGGACTTGCTGCTTGCTTCCTCAGTGACTATCACATTCTGCTCACTCCTGAGACCTCAAGTAGTTTATGTCTCTGCCTTTGCAGGAGTGATTGGGGTTCACATGACCAGTGAGTGATTCATGTGGATATCAGAAGTTCCCTTAGCAACTTCTCAAAAGGATCCCATAAATCAACAATGGGAGAGTTGGGAAGCAAGGCCAGAGTTGTAGGACAGAGTGATCCTAGGTGCAAGCCCTGCCCTACAACCCTTCTTGAACACAGCTGACAGAGTTACAGTCATGAGAGCCAGTGGTTGTTCCTTATATGGCACCAGTGGAGGTTCAAGAACAGATGCATGAGTCAATTGATCTGTCTAGGTGAGAAGAGTTCTGCACATGGAAGCTCCAAACAAGAGGAGAAAAGAATCTGAGTCACCTTCTGCTACCTGTGATTGGCAGTTACGGGACCTGAGCTGGTGGCCCGCCTTGCTTCAGAACGGCTTCAGAGTACCTCCAACCTAACCTCTCTCATCTGAGTCAACTGGAGGACTGTTGAACCATGGGACTTTGAGAGATCCCAAACTGATGTGTTCTGAGGTCACAGGATAAGGGTGTTTTCTATTGTGAAGCTTTGGTTGCTGTGTCTTTGAGCTTACTTTTTCATTTGTATGATGAACATATTACATAGAGCTAGTAAAGATTACCAAAAGACACCATGACTTAATCAAGAAGCATGTATTGTGTCATACAGTTTTTGTGGGTTGGGAATTTGAGACAACTTAATGGGGTAGTTTTGCTACAATCTTTCTTTGACGATGAAAAAATGTCTACTCCATCAATAGACGACTTGGCCGGAGGTGAAACTTGATTGCTTACAGATGTTCATTCCTCTGGCTGCTAGCAGAGACCTAAGTTCCTTATCTCATGGCCTCCCCAGTGACTGCCTCAGAGTCCTGTGACATGGCCGCAAGCAACAGCAATGTAAGACAGCAAGACAGAATGACTGTTCTTTCTGTGCTTTGTTACATAGGTCAGTTCAAGTCAAGAAAACGACTACCAGGAAGTGTAAACCACCGTGAAGGCTGCTAACACATTGAAGTAATACTAGTTCTGGCTGTTTTACTGCAGTGCTTTTTCAGTTATTTGTTTGTTTTGAGACAGGGTATCATGTAGCCTAGGCTGACTTCAAACTTCCTGTATAGGCAAGGAGGCCCTTGAGCTCCTGATCCTTCTGCTACTACTTCCTGATTGCTGGAATTACAGATGTCTAACACTATGCTTGGTTTATGTGGTGCTGAGGATGGGACTCAGAATTTTGTTGGTGATACACAAACACTCTACCAACTGAATTATATCCACAGACCCGTTGTGAAGCTTTGTATACATACTCTGTGTTAGATTGTTTTTCCCACTGTGACAAATATCTGAGAGGAACAAATTAAAGGGAGAATTTATTTCGGCTCATAGTTTCAGATGTTTAGTCCCTAACCCTTTGCTTAAGTGTTTCTAGGCCTTTAATGAGGTGGAACACTATGGTGGAAGGAGAGTGTGGTGGAGATTGTTCACCCCATAGTGGCCAGAAGTCAAAGAAGAAGACAGGAAGGACACAAAAGGGAAGATGGTAAGATACAGGCTTCAAGGGCACACCCTAAATGACCTGCTTCCTCTATCTGGGTGCCACTTCCTATTTTGACTGCCTCCTGATAAGGCTATCATATTATGAATTTACCAAGGAATAAGTCCATTGATTATGCCAGAATCTGAAGGATATAATTACTTCTCAAATGCCTGTCAGCTTGACACCTAAGAATCTAATACATGAGTCTGTAAGAACACTTCATATTCAAACCTTAACAAACCCACTGCAAAGCAAACCAACAATCAGAGTGTGCAATTGCTAAAAACAGCTGCTAAGCGGACTTCTGGAGCTGGGCCCAGAGACGTCAGAGGAAGTGTCACAAAGGGCTTGGGGACAGACAACTGTGAAGCTTGGAAGCTCAGGGATCTCTAGCTCTCTTTGCTATCCTTGTGTGAAGAAGACAACATGAAAAGAACTAAGATGATTTAGAAAATCTGTCCATCACATTTGAATGTTCACCCAAGGCTGGTTTTGATAATTCATTAGTGTTCTTTCTAAATTTCAGGCTTTCTAGGAGAAAGTCTGACCCAAGGTGGAGAATGACTTATGTATTATCCCTTAGCTCTGAGACTCAAGAGGGGATCATGTGCTCTTCATGAATACCAGCAATTATAGTTCCATTATCAAGACTTGGCAAGACTCCATGTAATTTCCCAATATCTTAACCGATTCCTTAAAATAGTCACACAAAGAAAGTTTTAGGTTTTTAAAAAATCTTTTTGCAATGATAAAATACTTTTTTAAAAAACAAAGACAGGGTCTGTCTTTGAAGCCTTGGATATCCTGGAACTCACTATGTATATCAGGCGAAACTATGTCTTAAAAAGTTTATTTTGAGTCTTTCCTGGTTAATTTTTACATACTCTTCTACAATAATGTATCAATCACCTCATTTGTATAACAAATCACTCCATATCACAGGCAGATGTGATAGCAATCATTCTCTTGTGCTTATGATTTTATGGAATAGGAATTCAGGAAAGTTGGGGAGTTCACTGTTGAATTCCCCCCTACTTCCTGTCCTTTCTCTTCCAAACCCCCTCCTTTTCTTTCCTGTTTTCTCCCTTTCTCTCTCTCTCTTTCCCTCTCTCTCTCTCTTCCTCCCTCTTTCTTTCTTTCTTTCTTTCTTTCTTTCTTTCTTTCTTTCTTTCTTTCTTTCTTTCTTTCTTTCTTCCCTCTCTCCCTCTCCTTTCTCTCCCTCCCTCTCTTTCTTTCTTCCTGGCAAAGGTCTCACTACGTAGCCCAGACTGGCATGGAACTTGTCATGTAGCTCAGGTTGGCCCTAAACCTGTTGTTATCTTCCTGTTTCAGGTTCCCTGGTGCAGTTATAACATGTGTGTGCCTGCCAAATTCATCCATTTGTGGGATTTCTCACATGGTTACAGTAGGATGTCAACTTAGGCTGCATTATCTGCCAGTCGGACCGGGTTGGATATCCAAATTGGCATACTTCCATGTAGCAGGGAGATTCAAATTCAGATTAATCTCACCTTTACCAGAAAGGCTATCATTAAGAAAACAAATGACCACAGCTGCTGATGAAAAGCTTGACTGGGAGAATGAAGGAACTAGAGGAAGAGGGTAGAAAGGAAAGGGCATGGGGCTAATAAAATCAATATACATGACTTAATAATATACATATCAATAAAATGTTGTGAAAAAACCTGGTTCAGATATTTACTATACCTTGTGGCTTATGCATACTCAGATACCCTGATGTGCAGATGTATCCACATCCGAGGTCAGCACAGTGAGTCTCATTTGCTACCAGCCTGCAACCTACCAGCCATCCCGAGAGAGGCAGAGTCAAAGCAATCACGGAAAAACAGAGTTGGGACAACTGGATAAAGCTAGCCACAGGCCTATTTTGCCAAGTTCCCATTTTGTGTTTAAGCTACTTGAAGTTAGTTTCCTGAAAATGCTGATGGAAATGCTCCTACTTCTGGGATTAATTCTGACTTTAAGAAGGGACGTTTAAGGGGACTTATCTTAACACCCTGGGCCTAACCTTCAGGTATTGTATATGTGTTCCTGATTTGAGTCTGATTTCTGACACCTTAATTTCCTCCCAGTTCCCCTATTCATATTTGAGAGTGGCTGAGTCTCCCCAGAATCTGCTGCTTTTATTCATATCATTCTCAATGGTTACACGTGGCTGGAGTCTTAATCTCTTCCAAAGTGTCACCTCAGTGGTTACAGCCCCACCACTGGCTATGTCTGAGATGTCTTGCTAGATTTGAGAGAATTAGTGCTTCCTTCTGAGCCTCCTTGTTGAGTTATTTCCTTTTCATCCATGGCTTGGTAGACCCCAGACCACCTGGTTTTGAAGATTCCAGACACCTGGACCTATATACTAGGTCATTATCTTTCTGGTGCCTGCAGCTGGATGGATGAACCCTGCCTCACTCACAATTATCCCGGTTCCTCCTTGAAGGCATTTTGGTGTAGAGCTTCCTGGTAGGAACCTTACACACCTTGGATGGAAATGTTTGGTTTAGGAGACACAAAATGTACCTCCACTTGTATTGTTTACAAGTTCTCTAAAAGAGAGTCATCTTTATGTTTCTCCTTGGTATACACACTCAGGGATCAGACTTGATCCTATTTCTCTGCTTTTTTAGGTGCATAGATTACATGGGGAGTTTGAAAGAAAAAATAGTAGACCCCACTTCCTATCAGTTTCTGACTAAAATGTCAATTGTATATGAGTAAATATGTTTAAATCAGCTATGTCAGTTACAACTAACATATACACACATCTTTGCTTCGGGTTTTTGTTTGAGTCCTCCCCTTTCTTGTACTTTAAGGTATTGTCTGTTTGTTAACAGCTATCTGTATTTGGGGCAGAATTCACTCTGAGACTAGCTTTTGGGGTAACTTAGAGAACAGTTACAGAGTAGTAGGTGAATTTATATATGCCCAGAGTGGTTTTGCTCAGTTTCAACACTCTGGTAGTAGGACGTGAACACACCCAAGTAATCAGTGGGAGTTTCCAAAGGTCTCAGTAAGGAGACCCAGGAAAAACAATTTTCAAAACTCCCAGAAACTCCTTGAAACATTTCTGACTATGGCAGGATCTCCTGTGGCCTTTTACCTGCAACATCAGCTCTGCCCGTCCTTCCTCTTCTGCAGTGAAGAAATGCGCCTTCCTTCAGAAAATCTGAGAGCAGTCCAAAGCCTCGTCTAGGAGTACCGTTCAGGAAGTGGATTTCCCAAGGTCCTTTCTTCTTCAAATTCTCATGTCAACAGCTACAAAGATTTTTTTTCCCTACAGACTGTATAATAACCTTGAAATGTTGGTCATTACAGGAGAACAGTGATAGCTCAAGGTTTTTGATTAAGGCTAGGCACCTCAAGTTCTAATCTCTCAGCATTTCCTCATGCTAGTTCTAGGTACTGCTGGAACGGTTGGACAGTTGGCTTCCTGTTTTTACAGCCTCCTTATCCACACACTGAATGCTGTTTTCCTGGCTGCGGCTCATGAGACCCTATCCCAGAGCTGAGGCTCACATCTATGACAATCCCCTGCATCTTCTGGTCCAGATCTATATTTCTCTGTACCCCTGACTTCACCACTGAATTACCTTCTTTCTGTCCCTCTTGGAAACTGCTGATTATTAGCTCTTTGTTAGAATGGGCTCTCCCTTGAACTTTAAACCATTTTGCCTCAGACCTTAAGCCCAGTGACTGGGATACTGAGTTCTGGCAGCTGACAGGACCTTTTGATGAAACCGTTGGTACTGTGGGCTTTTGAGATTATCTCTTACTTTCTAGTTTGCTCAATGTGAGGCCCTTTCAGTTAACTCCAGCAGATATCATTACTCATAGAAGGGCAGCGCCAGCTTTTGCTAGTGGCTTGGCTCTAACCACCATAACATCAAATTCTGACTGATTTTTACTTCTACACTACACATGAGCAAACAGGCATAAATCTGTACCCATCTACAAGGTGGGAAGAGAATCCTTCCCAAGAACCAAACCTGCTATCACTACACCGGCTTCTGGAGCTTTGAGAAATTAATGTCTGTGGTGGACGCCACTAAGTCTATGGCACTTTGTTATATGAAGCTGAGTTAAAGATGCAGGTACACAAAAAGTCCTGACAATAATTAAATCTCCAAGTCCATCTGCATCTCTAAATTCTGTGTGGTTTGGTTATGTAGCCCACAGATTTCCCCTTTCTTTTGCTCAAGCTGGTTTGAGTTGAGTTTCTGATGAGTTTATTTACTATCAGGTGTTGTTTCACAGGGTTGAATTTTCACTCATTGCTGAAGTCCTGTTCAGTTGTTACTTATTGTTAAGGACCACAGTAATTCCCACCCTGACCTCTGACTTCCTGATGCTGCCTAGAATGTTTAATCTTGATCTGAGGGCCATCTAGGACCCTTAGCACTCTGATACAATCTGCTTCTGGCTTGGCAGGATGCCCATTCTTAAGGTTAACAGAGTTTCCATAGCTCTGAGCTTTCCCAATATTAGCTCATGCATATTGCAAATCCAATAAAGTCCATTAAGTGATTTTGGATTTTTATTTTCAAAAGTCTCCATGGTTTGGACAACTGACTGTTTCTGGTCAATGAGTCCTGTTAGTTGTAGCCTTCAGAAACATTTTTGCCTCTTGAAAGGACTTTCTCCCAGCAACCTGTGTTCATCCCCTCGGAGCCAGTTGCGTGTCAGGTCTTGGCCTCAATCCCTACTTTCCAACTGAGCTGTGAACTTAAACAGTGCTCATATGAAGGGAGCCTGAGTGGGCTGTGTATCTCTCTATGATGTACACAATGAACTACCCTTGTCCCATAGCTCATCTATTGAAGTATTATTATGGCCCACACATCCTGAGCTTGTGGTCTTAGTCAGAGGACCCTCACGATCTCTATCTGCACTTTCCACACAAAGGAAGCTAGATAACGTCGCTTACTGGTTTATTTCTATTCCATTGAGTGAATGCAAAAAGCAACAGATTCTGATAAAGTTTTTCTTTAATTTACTAAGGCCAAAGGCTTGAAAACAGGTGAGGAAGCACTTAAGGTTCCACTTTCCTATCTATACAAGGCACTACTGTCCAATAGGACTGAATTTCCTAGATTCAGTCAAGATTTCTGGGTATTGCACCCTTTAAGACTGGGGGCAGACTTTCTGTCACAATGCCACTGGTAAGAGCCATGATGAGTGATGTTTGACCTCACAGGATGTTGGGGTTTGTTCATGATCTCTTCCCTCATAAACCTGCAGCTATAGTACTTTCTGTGTGACATCCCTCTATCTTATTTTTCAAAAAGACCAAAATTTGATTTCTATAGCAGAAACTAGAAACGTTCTCTGTTACTTTCTCCCTCTCAGAGTAACATAACTCTGATTTTGAACTGGTCATACAGTTTCTTAGAATAGGATTAATACTTCCCTGCATTTCTCATACTTGTAGAGGGGAGGAACTTGTCCACATCATCGTTTCTACTTGATGCACTGTGGATATGCTGAAACACCTTTGACAGTGTAGATGAGAATAGTACTGTAATTGTCAGAGCAACAAGATGGAAAGAACCTGGGATTCTGACACTTTTGCAGAATGGAACTGTCTGTCATTCTAGCTTAGATTTTACATGAGAAAAACTGAACATGTCTGCTTTAGCCATATTCTTAGTGGTTTGATTATGGTGGTTGAATCATTATGACATTCAGGAAATCACTAATGCCTTCAAGCCATCAGCTTCAACTGAAAATATTATAGCTGAGGTCCTTTGAGTTGATGCTCATACTGACTTGATCAATGTCATCTTTGTTCAGAAAGCAGGATGACATTTCTTTCCTATGTTATGGCTGCTGGAAGGGCCCCCTCAGCCAGGAATGGACAACTAGGACAGCAGCACCAAAATTAGCACCTTGCATGGACCAATCACACACATTGTGGGATGTCACACATTATTTCAGGATATGAATAGAAAACAATAGCTATGTTTTTTTTTCTGATCATTACAGGGAGTTTGGGGGTATTGGGTATGGAGGCACATGCCTCTATAGCATTCAAGGAGCTGAGACATAAGTTTGAGGCCCCTCTGGGTTCATGACAAGATTCTGTCTCATGGGAAATAGTTTGTAGCACTATTAATGTAATTCATTGTGACTTCACAATCTGCCTCTTTTTTGTACTGTTCCTGACAAATAAATGTTTTCCTGTGATTTTTTTGTCACATTCCCTGGTGAGGGACTCCAGTTATCTTAATGTATTCATGTGTTTATCTTGCTATAAAAAATAACCAAGACTGGATACTTCATAAAGAAAGAGATTTACTTATTTAGGTCATAGTTCTGGAGGCTGACATTGGCTTTGCTCTCTGGTGAGGGCCCTCTGGTGGCTAACATAAAAGGAGAGATCACAGCGAGAGACAGGAGGTGGCGCTTGCTCTTTTCTAATAACTCTTTTTCAAGAATGAAGGAGGACCCCAAGAGGATTGCATCAGTTCCTTCTAGGAAATGATGGCCAGTACCCCTACTGACCTAATTACTTTCCACTAAAATACACTTCTTAAAAGCCTTTTCCCCTTCCACATCACTACACAGAAGTCTGAACCTCTAACACACGAATATTTACAGTTTAGATACCACTTAGTTGATGCTACCATTTGGCTTGGGCAGCTCCCTTTGCACTAGTGTCTTATAAGAAATCATCACTTGTCACATCAATGATCCCCCCCCCAGTCATCCTAGAACTTCCCTCCTTAGGTGGGAAGACAGAAGGCTATAATACAATATAATACAGTTTTAGCTAAAACAAACATTAAGCATAGGAAAAACATACCTAAAGCGTTAAGGAGTGTACACCAGATTTTGCTAATGGTCAGCCTTAGCTGAAGTCTTAGCACCCGAAACGTTCTATTGAAAGTAGAAGGGAACCATGGATATATGAGGAAAAGTGGCTGTAGACTTTAGCTGGAGTAAGCACAGGAATTATTAAGTCTTTGAAAGGGGAAGAGAGGCAGGTAGTCTAGCCAGAATGTTGCAAGAGGATGATTTCCTTCTAGCTACCAAAAGAAGCTCCCAGACAGGAGAAAAGGCTTTTGAGCATAATATGGTTCTCAAATCTTGAAAGTAAGACCAAAACCAGTTTTCAAAGCAGAGCCCAAGGTCTTCCAATTTCTCTGTATGATTCTAACAGAAGAGGCCAAGTCTCTGCTTGGTCCATTGTCATGATGTAGGTAGCCAATGGCAGTGGAGCCCAGCCTTTTCCTTCTCAAAATGATGGTTGAAGAGAAGTGTCAAAGCCACACTCCTTCTGGCGGCTGGCACAAACCTGAAGCAGCAGGATAGGGAGATGGAGCTGACATTGTAACTTTACAAATTTAAAGCTGAGCATGTCTGTTCCAGAGAAAACTTAACTTTTCTTAGTCTCTCCAAGCTTTCTTGGTGGCCAAATGATGAAGCAGCAGGCTTGAAACCATTACAAAAATAACCTTTGAAAAGGAGCTGCTATGGTTTGTAGAATATTACTTTTCCTTCTCTTGTTGCCCCTTGTCCTTGGAGTGTGAGTATCTGGTTTTCCAGCTGTCACCTTGGTTCACAAGGTGATCTTAAGTATGGACGTCACAGAATGAAGATGGGGAAACAGAAGTCAGAGTTCCCATCTTTGATATTTCTATTGATCTACATATTTTCAGGAGGGTCAGACTTTAGGTTTCTTGTACTTAAGTGAGGAACGACCATATGCCTTGATCAAGAGCCAGCAACATGGGCATTGTTGGGAGCGTGTTAGAAATTTCAAACCTTAGACACAACCCAGACTTTTGAGTACTAATTTTGACAAGATTCTCAGGTGTTTCAGGCATATATGATGACTTTAGAAGCACTAGTTTATTATTACTTACAACTATTATTAGAATTTTGTGTTTCTAGCAGCTGATTTTGTTTTTAGTCAGGATCTCGTGTATCTAAGGCTGGCCTCATACTCATTATGTAGTCACGGATGGCAGTGAACTTCTGGTCCTCCTGCCTCTGCCTCCTAAGTGCTGGGATTACAGCTCTCAAAATTTTGCTCAATTTCTTCGGTGCTGGGGATCAAACCCAGGACTACCAACTGAGCTATTCCATCAGTCCACTGAGTATAATTATTGCAGATAGAATATTCGATACCCATGTGGGGTCCCTGAGAGTATGGGGCTAGAGGAGGGAATGCTGAGTAGTTCACTCCTGGGTCGTCCCATGTCTTCCCTCTGCACATATGCATGACTTTCTAGTAAGGTTTCTGGGTGTCTGATGATATTTAGCTAGGGGGAGGCAGATTGAGGTCTTTCTAGTCATTCTGAAACTTGAGTTGTTCTTCCCAGAAGCCACGACTTCTGTCTTATAACAGGCATTTCTAGGCTAGACTTGGGCTGACTGTCACATCCACCCCATCTGTGACTCATTCTGATTGCTTAAGTGGCTCAAACGGTCTGTTGCAAAACCCCAGGAAGTGACGCTTCCAGTACACCTATACCCACCCAGAGGAGTCATGCAAGGAGTGGGCAAAGAAGCATCTCCTAAAGAGAGCACTCTGAAAAATGTTATTGACATTGTGTGTGTGTGTGTGTGTGTGTGTGTGTGTGTGTGTGTCCATACATGTATACCATTACACATGCATAGAGGTCTGAGGATAGCTTTTGGGAATCAGCTTTCTCATTTCACTATGTGATTCAGTGATGAAACTCAGGTCATCAGGTTGGTGGGGCAAGTGCTTTTACCCACTGAGTCATCCTGCTGACCTGACCTTGAAATTTTAATCATGAATTTAAGTTTTCATTCTGTGTTCTTTACCTTTAAATAAACAGCCCTTCAGACAAATGCCTGGATTCACATCTTCCTTGGTGCTTTATTCTGGGCTCAAGTATGAGGTCTGGCAGTAGTTTGGGTTGTGGATAGATGTGCTGAGTCCCCAGGTCTTCCACACCAGTGCCTCTGACACTACAGTTTCCAGATGTATCACTTGGAGCTTTGAGAAAGGGTGCTGCTGTGTCTGCAGGTATGAAAGTTTCTTTATTATGTTTCTGATGTACCTTGGAGGTTCCTTCTCCTCATAATAAACCTGTGGACTCCAAGATTTGACATACTTCTAACTGCATTTGACTAATCAAACGAAATGTTCACCCCCGAGAGGCAGCTGACCATAACAGACAACAGCATGAATAGAAACTTATGGGTACTTCTTAATTTCTACCCCTTATCTTCACACCTCGATCCCACACTTTAGATAACAAACTGCTGTTTATTATACCATCTCACCATTGTGCTTCTTGTTTTGCAGAAGTGAGGTTTGAGGTTTCTTTGCCTTTATTCTGTTAGTAACTTGCTGCATATAGAACACCATTTTGTATTATCACTTATTTTCAACCTTCCTAATGCTGCAACCCTTAATACATTTTCTCATGCTGTGGTGACCCCCAACCATAAAATTATTTCATTGCCACTTTATAACTATAATTTTGTTACTGTTGTGAATTGCAATGCAAATATCTGACATGCAGGATATATGATATGCAACCCCTATGGGGTCATGACCCACAGGTTGAGAACCACTGGATTAGATGATTACATTTTGGCCAAGGTGTATTTATACATCTAATCCTACAGGCAGTGATATTTGATCCTATCTGGGTCCTTGGTGTTAAGTAGTATTCTCATATTTAGGGTGCCTCTCCTAGCCTAATATGGCAGTTTGGCTGCGGTTATGACTTTCAACATATTTCCTGCTTTGCTTGCAAAACGTTGATTGCTTACCTCTTTGTGGGAGGCCACAGTCCAAATGCTTTCAAGTTTCTTCAAGGTTCATTGTTGCCCCTCAGTGTATTGGGTCTATATGTATGTCAAAGTTAATATGGGTAGATTTCAAAATAAATTATTGCGATGCTGTTAAAGAAACATGAGGTTTGCCGAACTTCTCAGCCTTGGATTTAAAGCAGGGATCTTGCTCACTCTCTCAAAAACTGAAAGTAGGACCCAGCTATTCTTGTAGCCAGAATGGTCTGGGTCATATTGTTTTATTGGTAATGCTCACACTTGACAGAAATGCAGGTTCAAATTTGTAAGCTGCTAGAACTGAACAGGGCCCAAGAACTCTAAAACCATTTGAATATACACAGCTACACACACAGCCACACAAGCACACAGTCACAGTCTCACGCACACAGGCACACACACACATGCATGCATGCATGCACTCACACATACATGTACACATATACATTAGCATGGCACATTTATAGCTTATGGTTTTGGATAATATTTTGATTAATAGAGTTATAATAGATGAATACATCTTTAGAACATTGTAAATACCTTCCAGGTCTTGAGTTTTATAATTTTTTAAGACTCAAAAATGTCCTAATCTGTGTTGAGGTTGATTGTCCATCTATACTCTCTCTTTCTTTTCTTTTCTTTTTTTTTATTGGTTATGGTTTTTCAAGACAGGGTTTCTCTATAACTTTGGAGTCTGTCTTGGAACTTGCTCTGCAGACCAGGCAGGCCTTGAACTCACAGAGATCTGCCTGCCTCTGCCTCCCAAGTGCTGGTATTAAAGGCGTGCACCACCACTGCCTGAATAAATTTTTTCTTTTTTAATTAAGAGTTTTTCATATAATATATTTTGATCATATTCTTTCCTCTTTCCTAAATCCTCCCAGATCTACCTCACCTCCCTACCCATCTAACTCCAAGGTTTTTTTTCTTTTAATAAAAACCTAAACAAAACTCACTAAGACAAAAATTACCAAACCAAACCAATCAAGCAAACAGAAAACAAAAAGTGCACAAAAATGCAGTCCTTTTTTGTTTTGGCCAACTACTCCTGGGCATCAGGCCTGCTCTGAAGTGTGATTGATATACCTAGTGACATTCCATTGGAGAAAACCAATTTTCCTTTTTTCAGTATTTTTCATTTTCAAATAGCTTCTTGGTTAGGGATGGGACTTTGTGTCTATTTCCCCTTCCCAATAGGATTTCTGTTGAATTCGTGCATGTCTTGTGCACGCAGTCACAGTCTCTGTGAGTTCATATTTGTATTAGTTCAGTTGTGCCCTCTAAGTTTGCATATCTACATGATTAAAGGTTAGTATATCATCAAAAGTTTTTATTTTAGGAAAGAAATGGAAGGAAGTCAATTCACTGAACTTTTGTGTGTCTGATAAAACTTTCTTCTCTTCCACATTGGACTGATTGTTAATCAAGGTATCAGATAACTTCTTCCTCTTGTGAAGGTGAAAGTTCCCTTGGGTATACCTGATAAGAACAAGAGTCCTTGTTTGTTTTTTATTCTTGGTTCTGTTTCACGTCTTCTTAGACCATTAAGGTCCTCTTTGTTACCAGTGCTCTAGAGTTCGAGTTTGTCTCATGGACCATTTTTTTTCCCATTTGGGTGTGGTTTGGGGTTTTATACTCTGGAGGTTTTTTTTCTTCCTTCAGTGCTATGGGATTTTCATCAATTATTACTTTAAAAACATTTAAATTACATTTTCCTTATTTGTTCTCTCTGTGTGCATGTTTGTATGTATGGGTGTGTGCATGCCAGGGTATTGTGTGGAGGTTAGAGGACATAAGTTGGTTCTCTTCTTCCAAGGAACGGAACTTGGCTTATCAGACTTGATGCCTTCACTCACTGAGTCAGACATCTCACTAGTCAATTCTTTGTTTCTTTCTCCTCTCTGTCTTCACTGTTTTCCTTTCTTATAAGTCCTGTTATATGAATGCTATCCTAACTGAATTGACCCATTATGTGTTTTTCTGTAATTAGCCATCTTTTTTCACATTTTCTCTGTGTTTCCAAGATTAAATGACTTTGTTTTTCTATTTTGTTTTTTTTTGCTTGACTTTGTTTTTCACTTTTAAGATTTAAAAATAAAGTGAAATAAAATTACATCACTTCCCCCTCTCTTCTCACCTGCTCAGCCCCCTTCCTTTCCTTGAACTCCTCCCATGTACTCACCCATTCTCAAGTTGATAGCCTCTTTTTATTTGACTGTTATTGTTACATACATATAACCGATGTATTTATGTGTTTGCAAAAATATATGCAAACACAACTTTCTGGGTTCCTTTTTGTTGTTTGTGTGTGATTTCAAGACTGACTACTTTGCATTGGACAACCAATAGGAGGCTCATTCCTGGGAGAGGCTAATTCTCCTTCTCCTAGCTGTCATTGGTTGCCTGTAGTTCTTTTTCTAGAGGTGGGATCCCACAAAATGTATCACTTTCCTGTTAACATGTGGGTTGATACTGTCATTGTTCTAGTCTTGTTTATGCAACCATTTCCAGGAAAGACTGTTCTACAACCTACTTCTTGGAATCCTGGCCCTTATTGTCTTTCTACCTCCTCTTCCTCAAAATGTTCCTTTGGCCACAGATGCAGAAGCTTTGATGTAGATGTATCCTTTGGATCTGGGCTCCCCATAATCTGTTGATCATTGCACTCAATTGGAGGGGAGCTCCAGCTGGGAAGGAGGGAGGGGAGTCAATACAGAAGAAGAAGGAGAAGGGACTAGGGAAAATAACACCAAGATTACTGCACAAATCCTCAAGGAATTGTATTATTTTATTATACACATATCTATTTACCCATCTCTATCATATATATATATGTATCTATCTATCATCTAGTTAACATTTGTCTATCATCTACCTATCATCTATCTACCTATCTCCATCATCTTTATCCATCTTAAAGGAAGTTAAGCTACTTGGGCTGATAATGCTCTTTATAAGAACCACAAACTCATAAAAATTCCAGTACCCATAATAAAAAATCACCTTTCAAATAGGTGGTCATGGCAGATCAAGTGACTCCCCCCAAAACATAGATTATAGATGTAGCCCTTAGTTGCCTATCATGGGTTGAGAAGACACCACATACTTAGGACACAGGACTGTGATGATTTGATCTGGACTTGACCTGAAAGACTCTTTCCTGCAGCTTGGCTTCCATGGTTCCAGAAATACTGTACAAACTGCCAAGGGAGGGAAGCAATTAAACAGCTGTTACACTTATGAATATCAGCAATTACCAGCATGACAAACTATATATAAAAATGTAATAAATGACACTCACATGATGGCAACCAGCAACTGCCTAATTGAAGTTAAGGGTTGCTCAATAGGAGGGAAATCACACCTGGTACTGGAAATTATTCTAAATCTTATTCTTATACCCATAGATAAAAGTAGCTGCTACCCCTCATCAAGGAAATCTAGAAAATCATAGAATTGTGGTTTTTAAAATTGATTCTTTGTGGGTTTTACCTCATCTATTCTGATCCCACTTATCTCCCCATATCCTCAAATCTATCCTCTGCCCTTGCAATCTCCCTTCCAAATCAAAACCAAATTCAAAAGAAAAACCAAAAACAAACAAAACAAATAATAATAATAATAATAAATAATGATAAATCTTGTTGTGGAATCTGTAGTGTGGTCTGCTGAGACACACAGTTTACCCCTTAGTTTGTTCATCTTTACTTGCAAGTGTTTATTCTCATGAGTAATTGGTCTGGCTCAGGGCTGCTGGTTTCTGCTATACCACCGATAATGGGCTCTTACTGGAGCTCTTCTTGGATATCCTGTTGTTGTGTGTCATAGAGAGTCTGTTGTTTTGGATCTGTAGGTTTGTCCCCTTCTCATGCTCCAATAGTTCATAGATTCTGTGGATGTTGGGTTGGGGTGGAACAACTCAGCTCTGGTTCTGGGCCTGGGTGGTAGCTGAGTTGCTCAACTCGTTACATTCCCTCATTGTCTTTACCCAGATGAGCTATCCAGCACTGCCTTGGCTGGCTCTTCTAGAGCAGCCTACAGCAAGGAAGAGGGCCAGTTCTCCTACTCTTGATCCCTCAGATCTGGGTACCGCTCACTCATATTTCCAGGGCCGGTTCTACTGTTTTGCCAAGGCAAGGTCCAGGGCCCTCTCTCCCAATTGCTGTATGGGGCATATGATGGTGGGTGGGTGGGTGGGGTGAGCTTTCCTGCTCTCTTGCCCTTAGGGCTGGCTCATCTGCATCCTTACAACAAGGGGCTGGAGAGATGGTTCAGCCATTAAGAGCACTGGCTGTTCTTCTTAAGGACCTGGGTTCAGTTCTCAACAACCACATGGTAGCTCACAGTTGTCTGTCCAGTTCCAGAGAATCTGCCACCCTCATACCAATGCACATGAAAAAAAAAGGTGGTAAAAATATGCTCCAGTTATTTTGGAGTGTTTTCAAAGATGTCTCTGAAGGAAGTATAGTGTTAGAAAAGATATAAAGTAGTTTCTTTAAATTTCTTAATTTTAATATTATTCTTTTATTTTCTGAGATTATGAAAATAATCACATAATTTCCCCTTCCCTATACTCCCTCTAAAATCTCCCATATACTCCTTCTTGCTCTCTTTCATGACCACTTTTTCATTAATTGTTGTCACATACAAATAAATACATATATGTTTATGTTTATTCATTCCAAAATACATAAATATAACCTGCCAAGTTTCTATAATATTACTGACCATTTGATCTTGATTAATCAGTTTGGTATGCTCTTCCTTAGGGAAGACTGTTTTTCCCATTGCCCGTGTTTCCTATTTTTTTTTTAGGTTTGAAGTCTCATGGGACTCGCCCCCTCCACATAAGAATATCTACTACTGTTGTCTTTGTTCAGTTCACATCTAGGCAGTCAGGCTGGTTGGACTTTATTGGTGTAGCGTCTAACATTCCTAGGAAACATCATCTCACAATAAACTCACTGTTCCTCTGGCTCTTTCTGATTCCTCTTCTGCAATGATCCCTAAGCTTTAGGTTCAGGAATTGTGCAGTAGATGTATCAGTTGGTACTGGGCTCCACAACTCTGCATTTTTACTGGTTGTGGTTTTCTGTAATGGTCTCTTTTTGTTGCAAAGAGAAGTTTCCTTCATGGGGGTGAGGACTACATTTACCTGTGTATATAAGGACAAATATGTATAATGTAGTTAGGGATTAGTTAGTAAAGTGTAGATTTTCCTCTGAGATCTAAGACTTCAACAGTCCTGGATAGTTGGCTAGGTTTCCAGTACCAGGTATGATTTCTCTCTTGTTGAGTAGTTCTTAAGTCCAACCAGAGAGCTATTGTTTTTTGCCAAGGTATGTGTCTAAATTTCCTATTTTGTGTGTGTGTGTGTGTGTGTGTGTGTGTGTGCGTGTGGTGTAGGTCAGAGGATAACTTGCAGGAATAGATTCTCTCCTTCTACCATAGAGTTTGAACTTAGGCTTGATGGCCTTTATCCACTGAGCCATTTAACTAACTCACAAAAGTTGTTTCTTAAGGCATTACTTTTACCATTGAAAACACTTGGGGAAAATATTCCACAATAGAAGTGTGGATTTAAGTAACACTTTTCAGAATCTTCTCACTCAACTTCCTATCCACATTTTCCACCGCCTCCTCATTCCCATCTACAGGGGAAGGCTTCTGCTGCTGCTGGTGGTAATTCTCTACTTCTGCTTTTGGCTGCACTCTGCAAAGCAAAGCATGATACCTTTTTGCTCTTTGGTTTGAGTTTCTGGAAGAGTGTTACCTTCTCTTCTTTCCTTATCTCTCCTTCTCTCTCCTTCTCCCCTCCTCCTCCTCCTTCTCTTTCTCCTTCTTTCCTTCCTTCCTTCCTTCCTCTATCCTTTCCTTCCCTCCCTCCCTCCTTACTTCCTTTATCCCTTCCTTCCCTCCCTCCTTCTTTCCTCTATCCCTCCCTCTCTCCCTCTCTCCCTCTCTCCCTCTCTCCCTCCCTCCTTCCTTCCTTCCTTCTTTTATCCCTCCCTCACTCCCTCCTTCCTTCCTCTATCCCTCCCTCCATTCCTCTTTTCTTCCTTTCTTCCTTCCTTCTTTTTATTTATCTTTTTCCTTTGTTGGTGACAAAGGCTTTAGCAAAAGTAGCTCAGGCTGAACTTGAGCTAACTGTGTATCTGGGGATGGCCTTGTGCTCTCAATCCTTCCTGCCTTCACCTCTAGAGTGCTCTGTGACTGCCTCCACCTCTCTGGTATGGTGATTACAGGCCTGTGATACTAAATTTAAAGATATTTCTTTTTAAAAATTATGTGCCTTCTATGCCATCTTTAAATCTTCATTTTACAAACTTTGTTTTATACTAAAGCTTATTTAATGGTAAAATATAAATTATTAATTAAGAACAGTCTCTGCTGTTTCTTAGCATGTTTTTTCCTGGAACTTGGCTCTCCATTTTGTGTTGTTCTTCAAGTTCTTGACTGGGAGTTGTGGAGCTGTCTGTCCCAGCTATGTTTCCTTGATTCATATTGCTCTAGTCTCAGAGATACTTGTGATTTGAAGTGGAAATGGGGATGTTTCCGGAAGCCTCTAAGGTTTGCAGAAGATAACTGGAAATGTTTGCAGTTTTCTACTACTGGAAGTACGCATTTTACTATGGCCTAGGTATCAAGAAGGGGTTCCACTAAGGGTATTATGAGTCCATAAGAAAAGACCCCAAAGTTGGTTAGTGTGGGTTTCACATATGTCAAGCACTTCTTATATTTGAGTTCCTGAGTAGAGTGTTTCAAAGTCCCTCTTCAGAGATGGTGCCAAAGTGTACTTGTAACATTCTCGAACTGCCCCACCTCCGTTGGAGCCCCACTCCTTAGGACAGCAGGCCTCCACCCCATCTCTTGAAGATCAGTGCCTTGCCTGATCTCAGGTGATTCCTTCTGGAAATCTGAATGTCTATGAATTTCCCACAGACTCATGCCTTACCCACTGTTTATCTCATCATCATGTGCTATGGTAAATTTAAAACAGTAAATTTTCCAGTGTACAAATGGAAAGGATCTTCCCCTTTCCTTTCTTGGAGCATTTCCCTGGAAAACCAGCTGTTTGGGAACTCTTCTGTTAGTTCATTGACTTGTACTTAAATATTTGTTAAAGCTAAACAGGCTTCTTACCAGCTGGAATACTTTCAGGGTTTGGTAGCCAGTATATTTGAAAGGTAAAGAAGATAGTTCTGTATCACCCCAAACCATGGGAACTTAGCCTGGGTCTCTTGCTCTCAGCTGCCAAAGAGGGAAATGATACTGTGCTGGTTCTGACCACAGAGGCATCATGCCTTTGTTCTCTTGGAATCTAACAGCCACCTTGTCAATAAGATCAAATGAGCCTATTGGATGGTAAGACTAAAATATCTATCACCCCACCTAGCCAACCTCCCTTAACCTGAGACTAGATGGTGTTTCATGAGTGGGCTCAGCAAAGACCACAGAAATGTCCAGTTAAACTTGGTGCAGATGGTAAACTTCGAAACCCTCAGTGATAATAAATAGTTGTGCTTTAAATCATTAATCCTTGTACTGGTTTATTAGGCAATGATATTTTAAAGCTATGTCTTGTTAAAGAGCATCCTTCCTGCCTTAGAGGCAGAGGGTCTTCTATATTCTCACACTTTCTTCATCTTGTCTTTCATATTTAGATGCATAGTCAATCTGAAATTAATGTCCACAAATGTGAACCTACTGGATATCTTTTAATATTTTCTGTAGTTTTAAATGTGTGAAACATTGTATAATTTACTATTAAAATTATTTTAATATAATTGCTATAGAAAAGTCAGAGAAATGCAAAAAATAGAGAAACAGAATTTCACCCATTGTAAGTCAGCAGGAACCACTTATATTGTGAGACATTTCTGGTCTTTTTGGTGAAACTGAAATGAAGCTGTCTGTTTTTCATTTTTATCACTTGACATTGTATTATGCGGACTTCTATGTATTTTTCAATTCTCCAAAAGTTTTTAAATGATGGTCATAGTTTAACAAATGAGTATATCATAACTCTTATGTACTTGCTGTTAGGCATTGTCTCTGTCTCCACTGTTCAATGTGAATGTTGAGAGAACATTGAATATTCTTGTACAGATATCTCTGGTTAGTGCTTCCAGAATTATTTCTAGAAGAGATGCTCCTGGGTCAAAGGTGTAAATAAGTTTAAGATCTAGAATAAGTAGAGAGTGTTCTCCAGAGAATATGCTGATTTTCTTCCTCCTCTCTGAGAAGCAAGGAGCTGGTCACTCCCACCATGTGTTCCTACCATGTATACTACTTATCACCATCTGACACTACTTATTTATTTGCTTATTTATTTATTTGAGACAGGATCTATTATGCCTTAGATTGTCCTCACTCATTTCTGTTGAGGACACCTTTGAACTTCTGATCTTTCTCTACACCCACTGAGTGCTGAGATTATAGACTTATGCCATCATAGACCAGTTTGTGCAGTGCTGGTTTTTCATTTTCTTGCTAGGCAAGCACATTTCCAATTGAGCTATAACTTCCACCCATGCCCAAACCTAGACACTTTTGCAATAAGTGAATAATCCAATCTTAGCCAGTTTCATCGGATCAGCACAATATTACATGCAGATGAGAATACAGAATGTGGAAAAAAGCATATAGCAAGAAGAAAGGTCTGGTCTGTGGTGCACACCTTTAATCCTAGCACTTGGGAGGTAGAGACAGGCAGATTTCCAAGTTCAAGAACAGCCTGGTCTACAGAGTGAGTTCCAGGACAGCCAGGGTTACATAAAGAATCCCCATCCAGAAAAAGAAAGCAAAACAAAACAAAAATAAAAAGATGAAAGGTCTGTAATAATTTTCTAACATGGAATCATCAATCTCTTTTATAAAGTATATTTGGATAAAAAAAAGTCTCAGTTCAAAAAGGCCATTCTTGTCCTGGAGCAAAATAGTGCTATACAAACCAAATTCAGGACTAGTCAGAGAAGTTGGGAATATCAGAGTACTGACTGTGCTGATATTCAGAGCAAAAGAATATTTTGGAACATTTGCCTCTGTTTGGGAGAGGCCAAAGAAGCCCACATGTCTCTCAGTGTTTGTCACTAATTGCTCAGTGCTCCTGGAGCTGAGAACACACAAAAAAGACCAACTTGGAGAAAATGACAATTCAGAGAACTCAGGGCTCTTACAGAGCACTTTTGAGAACACAGATGAAATAACTGTGTGGCTGTGGGCTTCAGGGACACTTCCTTATCTAGGGTGTGTTTAATAAGAAGGCCTGGCCAGACAGAGAGAAGTGTGTGTTCTAGTTTACTGCAGGACAGTCCAACTGCAGAATATATGGTTGGGAGCACCATGGAAGGAACCTGAGGAAGGACTTGTAAGCAAGAAATTCTGATAAGAAAGTCCAAGTCATGAAAGGTTTAGCATAGCTTTGCACAGAGTTAATACCCATTATAAGAACCCGGATGTGGTCTTGTCATCTTTCTGGTTATATCTTCTACACATTCTCACAACCAAACGCTCTCCTCCAGCCACATCAGTCTTACTGTTGTTCTTCAAGTGTTTTTCCACGTTAGGACCTTTATAACCTTTGTACAAGGGCTTCTCCCTAATCAGATTGCTCTTTCTCCAAGTATATGTATGACATTGTTGTTCTTTTTCTCAGGTCTCTGTCTGGTTTTCACCATTCTGCATGGACTGGTGTTTCCAGGATCTTACGTTTTATTCAAATAAATTGAAAAAGCATACACAAATAGTGCAAAGGATTTTATTCAGAAAAAAGTAAAGATATAGAAGCCCCACACTGTAAGGGAGAAATGGGCTTTAAGGAAACATAAAGCTCAAGACGGCTTGGTTACTGCCTGGGTTTTCTTTTTCTGTGTCTAGGAGAAGCGTTCATTGCTAAAGGTTGGGTGTGAGTGATTCTCTGTTTTGATTGACTTAGTTTACAGCACACTGTTTTCTATGATACATCTTATTTTAATCATAGGCATGCCAAATCATATATAAGAATAAGAACATTCATAGGAGTTATCTCAGAAAATTCAAAAGATGCAGTTTTCTTCTTTGTGCATACAACAAAACTAGTCCAGGGTGGACTGATTCATTGTCCTTAGTTCTCTGATATAGTCCAGAATGCATTTAGCCACAAAAAGGGTGTTATTAAAGTTTCCTAGGGGAGCTATAGGCTAGAAACACCTGTTACTTTGTTTGGAGAGGAGTATGAATGCAACTTAATACAAGTGGGACCATAGGCTGTTATGATATTCTCAGTGTTTTCTTGCTTCACAACATTGTGAGATAGAGTGTTAGTCAACTTTTAATCATTGGGATAAAAACCCAAACAAAACAATTTAAAAAGAGAAAATGTTTGTTTTGCCTCATGGTTTTAGACGTTTTAAGTCATGGGCTGGGCAGTGGTGGCACACGCCTTTAATCTCAGCACTCAGGAGGCAGAGGCAGAGGCAGGCAGAGATGTGTGAGTTTGAGGCCAGCCTGGTCTCCAAGAGCTACTTCCAGGACAGGCTCCAAAGCTACAGAGAAGAAACCCTGTCTCAAAAAAGGAAGGAAGGAAGGAAGGAAAGAAAGAAAGAAAGAAAGAAAGAAAGAAAGAAAGAAAGAAAGAAAGAAAGAAAGAAAGAAAGAAAGGGAAAGGTTTTTGGTCCATGATGAGACCATCATAGTGGAAGGTGCTAGTGTGACACATGGCTCACCTCATAGCACCCGGGAAATAGAGAAACAGAAAGGAAAGCGCTAGGACAAATCTAAATTTTCACTGATCAGTTTCCTTTAACCAGACCCTATGTCTTAATAACTCATTCGTCTATGAAGTGTTGTGGATCAACTCATTGATTAGGTCAGAGCCCACATGATCTAGTCACCTCCCAGTTAGTGCTACTAGCTAATTCTTCAGCATATAAACTTTTTGGGGAATATTTTATATCTAAATTATAGTAGGTGTCCTATGACAAATTTGGATAACATATCCAGGCCTGTGGCACAAGCATGTAGAATCAGTTGTTTTAGAAAGGCTAAAATAGGAGGATTGTGAACTATCAGCTTGGGTAACTTGGTGAGACTTGTCTCAAAATAAAAAGTAAGGCTGAGGACTGATCTCAGTGCTAGAGTGTTTAAAGAGAATGTGTCAGGACCTGGATCCAACTTTAAAAGAAAGGAATAAAGAAAGGAAGGAAGGAATGAAGGGATTCTTGTTTAACATAGTTTGCTATTTTGCCACTTCTGTGTTTTTAATTCTGGTTTAATTTTCTTCTAGCATTTGTTTTCTATCTCTGATCTTGTTATATAGTAAAATATAAACTCCATGAAGTACAAAATATTGACCTGTTGTTGTTTTAACAGGCAGCATCTATCTAGCAGTCCATTCATCACATCTAGAATAGTTTCTGAGGCAGAGTAAGTACTTAATAAAATTATGTGGTATAGGAGTAGAATTTAATCAAATTGTCAGGAATATTGGATTAGAGGGGGTTCATCAGATTTTTACTTTAGACATTTCTTTTTGGCTTGAAGGATCTGGATGAAGGATCAGGACAACAGGCTTGACCAGGAGAGCCCCAAAACCATGTATCTGGGCTGGTGTAGTAGAGTAGACAGAAGGGCTGAACAGAGGGGAAGCTCCAAAGGCTTTAAGAAGGAGGTAAAAATGCTTGGTCTAAGTAGGTATGGGGAATTAAGAATGTCTAGACTATTGATTTGGGCATCTGGATGCTGGAACCCTGATCAGGGCTAGAGGATACTGGAGAAGAGCAAGTTTAAGAGAACTGACAATGACTTCAGCCTAGCTTAGAACATCTGAATTTGAAGCTCATTGGGAGGCAATGGGAATTGCATTCCTGTGTGGCTGAACTTACTAAAGGAAGCTTGTGGAATGAAGACATGGGAAGGCAGAGAGCATAGGGCTCACTGGGTTGGGTAGAAGGGATGTAAAACTAAAGAAGACCAGCAGAAGGAAGGCAAGGAGGGATGAAAGTATCATGGTAGTGTGCTGTAATATCAGCTAATAATAATCTGAGGAAAACAGGGCCTGAGCAGTTTAAATGCACTTTGCAATTTTCAAGTTGCCATCAGAGTGCCTAGCTGAGTGGTGGGAACACCCATAGGTCATGGTGTGGAGGCAGAGAGTGGACAGCATACTTTAAGGGGCAAAAATGTAGAGAGAGACAGAGTGTCTTAGTTAGGGTTTCTATTGCTGTGAAGAGACAACATGATCAGGGCAATTATAAAGGAAAATATTTATTTGAGGTAGCTTACAGTTTCGGAGGTTTAGTCCATTATCATCATGTTGTGACATGTTGTTGTGCAGTGCAGGCAGACATGGTGTTGGAGAGGTAGCCGAGAGTTCTACATCTTGCAGGGAATAACAGGAGGTGAGCTGAGACACCGGTCATAACTTGTAGGAATTCATTTCTGCCTATAGTTTTAGGGTACCTGCCTTAGTGTGTGGCTTCTGTGTGCAGATGTAATCTCTTATAAGGAAGAGGAGGGGTCTCTCATGCTCCCTTGGGAAGTTGGAGCAGAAGCAAATGTGTCTGGTTGTTCACAGCTCCTGAGGCAGATGGCAGGATATGGTGGTTGGACCCACAGTGGTTTCCACCTTGTCCTGTATTTTGTGAGTCTGTATTTCCCTTTGAGTCCCCATGATAAAGACTTTTGTAAATTCACACTATATTTATATGAGACCTCAAAGCCTGCCTCCACAGTGACAGTCTTCCTCTGTCAAAGCCACACCTCCTAATAATGGCACTCCCAGTGAGTATATGGGAGTCAATTACATTCAAACTACAACATTCCACTCTCTGGTCCCCATAAGCATATAACAACATCATAATGCAAAATACATTTATTCCAACTTCAAAAATCCCCATCACAGTCTCAACAATATTTTAAAGTCCAAAGTTCAAAGTCTCTTCTGAGATTCATGCACTCTCTTAACTGTAATCCCCTATAAAAGCAAAATCAAAAAACAGATCACCCACTGCCAACATATAATGGCAAAGGATACACACTCCTCCTCCAAAGCGTAGGGAAGGGAGCATAGGGAGAAATACTGAACCAAACTCCAAACTCTGCACCTCCGTGCCTAATGTCAAAACACTCTTCAGATTCCCAACTCCTTTCAGTTTTGTTGACTGCAATGCACTTCTTTCTCTTGAACTGGTTCCACTCCCTGCTAGCAACTTTCTTTGGCAGGTATCCCATGACTTTGGCATCTCCAATATCTTGTGGTCTTCAAGGCAAACCAGGCTTCAACTTCACAGTCATGCAATGGTCTTTGACACACCTGCCATATGCCTGGCTTCAGTGACTTTCCTTAGCTGTGGAGGCAAATTCCATAGCCCCTCTCTTCTATTCTTAACTCTCTAAGGCCAGAACCACATTGCTGAAACTGCTAAATTCTATTGCTTGCTGGGTGTGGAATATAGCCCCTTTGTTCAATTACATCTTCACCAGCTTTCTGTTTTGCATGGTTTTCTTCAATGCCTAAGCTTGGCTGTCCCTGAACTTGCTCTGTAGCCTAGACTGGCCTTAAACTCAGAGATCTGCCAGACTCTGCGTCTGGAGTGCTATAATTAAAGATGTGTTGGAGAGGTAGATGAAAGTTCTATATCTTGAAGGTAAATGGAAGTGAACTGAGATACTGGGCATGACTTGACCATATATGAAACCTCAAAGCTCACCTCCACAGTGACACACTTCCTCCAACAAAGTCACTCCTACTTCACCATAGCCACACCTCCTACTCTGTCCTTCAGATAATCCAGATTATACTGTACCTTAGTAGCCTAATCTTTCTGATTGTTGAGTGAAATTGTATAGTTGGATATATAGTTTCTTATTCAAGTTTACAGGTGAAGGACATTGGAACTGGTTTCAGGTTTGGGGCTATTACAAATAAAACTGCACAGAGGTTTTTGTGTGAATAGGTTTTTGTTTCCCTAGGACAAATGCCCAGGGTTTCAGTTACTGTCTCACAAGGTATTTGCACATCCGGTGTTTAAAGAGATTGCAAAGCACTTTTCCACAGAGTGCTATTCACACTTTACTTTCTCACCAGCCTCTGGCCAGCAGGATGTAAAATGCAGCTGCAGTTCTCCAATGACTAGTGCTTCTGAACATATTTTAATGTACTTATTGGTTTATCTTTATGATTTCTTTTTAAACTTTTAATTGTATTTCTTAGCTAGTGCATATGATGTGAGTATAGGTACATGTATGCCAGTGCATAGAGGTCAGAGGTCAGCTTTCTGAACTTGGCTCTCTTCTTCCACCATAGAGTCTGGGATTTAACTCAGGTTGTCAGACCTACATAACAATTGTTTTCTCCTGGTGAGCCATCTTTTCAGTTTCTTTATGGCTTTGCCATAAAATATCTCCTTATAAGTTTTGCTTGTTTTCTAATTGGATTTTTAAATATTAAACTTTAAAAAATTAGTTTATTTTATGGTCCTGAGGGTTGAACTCAGAGCCTTGTATATGCCAGACAAGTATTCTATAACCGAATCATACTCTCAGCCTAATGTTAAGTTTTGAGATGTTTTTATATATTGGGGATAGGTGTTTTCAGATACGTGGTTTGCAGACTTTCTTTCAAACTGTATAAAGGTAAAAGAGTTTTTATTTAAATGAAGTTAGATTTTATTTTTTGTTTCATGAAACAGTTTACAAACACACACACACACACACACACACACACACACACACGAGTGTTTGGTCTGCATATATACATATGCATGTGAATTCCTTTGGAAGCTAGACGAGGATATCCGATCCTCTAGAACTGTAGTTATAGGCAATTGTGGGTGCCTGATGTGGGTTCTAGGAACTAAACTTAGATCTTCTGCAAGAGCAACAAGTGTGCTTAGCTGATGAACCATTCCCTTTGTTGAGTTTTTGAGTCCATGAGTACAGAAAGTATCTGTTTACCATTTGGTTTCTTTAACCTACATTTTGTAGTTTAAGGTTTATGAAATTCTACACAAAGTTCAGAATGGTGAACCATAGGACGTGATGCTGAATGAGATAAGCTAGCAACACAAAGAAAAGTCTTGTGCTATTATTCTATTCACGTGAGACACCTCTAGTAGGCACCACATTCCCAGAAACAGGCAGCTGAATGGTGGTTGTGGGAGCTGATAAGGAGTGATAAGGAGGTAGTATTCCAAGAAAACAGAGGTTCAGTGTGGAAAGTTAAGAATGTTCTGGAGAGAAATGGTGCTAAAGGTTCCTTTTTCAACTCTACACTTGAAAATAGCTAAAATAGTAAATTCTATGTATGTTTTACCACACAAAAATTCTGGAAGGGGGCTGGGAACATTGTTCCATTAGTAGAGTGCTTGTCTTGCATGTACAACATCATGGATTTGATTCCCAATACTGCGTAAAATAAATGTGCTGGTACATGCCTATTATCCCAGCACTCAGAAAGTTGACGCAGGAGGATCAGAATTCAAGGTCATCCTCTGTTACATAGTCAGTTTAAGGCCAGTTTGGGATACATTGTCTTAAAACAAACAACTAAACAAACATACAGACTAACAGGCAGATGTTCCCCTCTCCTGAGACCTAAAAGTTAGTGCATCATGTTAGGAGATTTTGGCACTATAACTTTTGTTTGCTTGAGCAACAAAACTAGGGAGGGGAGAGCCCAGCCTGTTTTTATATCACATAGAAGTGCATGGTTCCTAACTATAGTCCAGTCCTCTTGGGTAAGGATATGAATTTGTGGTGCCTTCACATATTTATCTAGTAGGTTTGGCAAAACCAAGAGGAGTTCAATGGTTAAACAGAGCTAGGCTGTATTATCCTGGAGAAGTATATTAGTAGAAACAGGATTGCACAGAGTAATGAGGCCATTTCACTGACTCTCAGATTGTCAGGGAGAGCATTGGCATGTTGGTGGCCTGATCAGACAAAAAATTAAGCCGCGCATCAAAAGGTGATAATATTCAGGGAAAATAGTGGTCCAGAGCTGCCGAAGGGTACTCTATGGGAAAGAAAAAAAAAACATGTGAGAATAGAAATTTTAGGAAGCTCAGGTCAGAAAGGGTGATGGTAAAGACTGATTGATAAGGCAGATCCTGGAGATGACAAGGTTTGCAACAGGCGTAGATGAAGCTTGAGAAAGGTAAAGATTTCAACTCAAGAAAATTGACAGTAGAAAGATAAAACCACTTGCGTAGATCACAAAGTCACTTTGAGTGATGGGATTTGAGCCAAATTTGATATCCATAAAGATATTTAGAACATGGGACAAACTCAGCAGAGTCAGCGGTTGTGAGGAAGAAGAGGGAGAAAGCTATGCAGGCAGCTGTCATGGTTTGCCATGGAAAAGAGTCTTTGTAAATAAGTCTTGCAGAGAAGGTGAAAGTGGGATTCGACTTTACAGCTGTGTTATTTACCTCCAGATGTTTGGGCATCTATTTGCACTGTGTCTGGTACTGGGGACAAAGAAATGAAACACAGGTTCTGCTTTCAGTAAATGCTCAGACTAGTGAGGAAGGCAGACCCAGAAGTTATTCTACGCTACAGAGTGGGAACAGCTGTTGGAGCCATGAGGGGATGACCAGCTTGGTAGTGAGGTTAGGGTCATGAAGGATGTGGACGTTAAGTACTCAGGGAAGACTCATCAGGTGGTTGCCATTGCAAGGAGTAGCCTTCTGCATTTAGCAGAAGTTGCTTACCAGGAGATGAGGGCAGATGGTGCACTGTTACAAGAGCATTTTGGCCTGAGGGTTATCTGTGAAAGAGAGTGAGTGATAAGGGACAGTCTGTATTTTAGAGACTGAAAAGACAAGATGTGGTGGCTTAGGCCTGTAATCCCAGCCCTTGGGAGGTCAAGGTAAGGGGATTGCTACAAGTTCTAGCTCAGTTTGGCTTACTTGGGGAATGTAGGCTAGCCTGAGCTATAATGAGAAACCTGAACTCATAAAAAGAAAAACAAATAAAATGAGAAAGAGGGAGAGGAAGGGAGGAAGAAAAGGGAGGAGAGAGAGAGAGAGAGAGAGAGAGAGAGAGAGAGAGAGCATGTTAACAAAGTACGAAGGCTTTCACCATGTAAAAATGTATCCTTGACCTATGCGTGGAAAAAAAGGCAGATTCATATTATGTTCTCTTCCTTTTCAGGAAGTTTCTTTGATCATGACTGGTGTGATGTTTTATGGTCAAATGTGGTTACTATAAAGGGAACAAGCATGGAGTTACCGGAACCACATTTTTCTGGCTGTAAAGAAGTCATAAGAAACACCAGAGAATACGCTTCCTGCTAGAGTGGTAAATGTATGCTTCAGGGAGGACTAAAGGGAAAGCCAGGAAACGAACTGGGGAAGAATCAGGTGTGGTTATGAAGGTGAAGGGCTCTGAGCACCCCTGTCTCTACCATGAAACAGAGTAAGCAAGAGTTTCTCCAGGGGAAGGTGTGTTGGAGAAGTAAGAAATCTTGAGAAGGAAAGCAGAACTCGATGGTGGTGGGACTTGATAGAGAGCCAATAGAGGTTGGTGGAGGGATTAGAGCTTGATATAGAGACAGTTGAATGAAGACCCTATGTAACCTGATAGAGGGACAGAAGTGTAGTTGTACCAAAGAGTTCCACAATAGTCTGGAATGGTGTATAACAAAGGTTCACTTATTTGGGGATAAATGCAGAGTGAGGGTAGCGATCCACAGTTCTCTGTGTGTGCTGGGACCTGGAACAGAATCCAGCAGAAAAGGGGCCACAGCTTTTCATCTGCACCTATAGTACATGAGATCATGCCCAAAGTGGGGGTATCTTAAAGGCTATTGGCTGAAGGAGTTCCCACAACACCTCCTTTTGTCTAAATAAGAGAGTTCTAAGCCTAATACAAAACTATATACAATAAGAACAAATATCAAGTATTGTCCAGGGAAAAGAAGAGGCAAAAAATATATAAAAATTAGAATTATGACCAGCATGAGCAACATCAAACAAGAAACATATGTTTCAATAGTTATCCTATCCTAAGGAGTCTGAGTCTTATATTAAAAATGGCTTGGCTAAGTCATGAGAGGAAAGTAACTAAGGCTATCTAGTCTTCAACCCCATCAAAGACCTGATGAGGGAAATAATATTACCTGAGTAAACAGGCAACTTCCAAATGGTGCAAGAAATGACAGAGACAACTGGCTTCCTGGGCAATACCCAAAGTCTCATTTGCAACATTGGGGCAACCAACTTCAGCCTACAGGCCCATAGTATCTGGCAGACTTTTCCATGAAGCAAGAAATTTGAAAGACTGTTTCACCTTTATTGGCAGTTTGTCAGTCACTTTCTTTGGGGTCAATCATTTTGGGAATTTGGGCATAATTTTCTCCCAATTACTTCCTGCTATTTCTTGAGTAAAGTATTTTTAGGGTTCACAGAGACCTTCCAGGGGCTCTTGTTCCATTAAACCACATTAGCCTGGAAGGAATCCACAGGTTCTCATCTTCTGTGGAAACAAAAGCAGAACCTCTTTTCCAAAGTAACATATACTTAGATTCAAATTTTGAAATCAGGATACTTTTGTGTTGGGTTAGCTTAGCAGCCAGTACAATGAAATGTCTCTCTGTACTTAGCTCATTCATAGTAAAAAAAAATTTTAAAAACCACAATAATATACATAATCCATACAAAAATTCAGTCATTCACAGTCAAAAGTTCAAAGAAAAGACAATAATATACATAATCCAGACTTTCTGTGGCTTTTTAAAACTCTATTACTTTTTAATATTTAATTATCTTTACTCCTTTAATCTATGACTTTCTGTACTCTTTCTTCTCTCTCATAAGCCAATGTACATTTATCCAACACTGTGACCCATTCAGAGGTCTTTTTTGTCTGAATCTGTCTTATTGTGCAATGTGTTCCCACAACACAGAAGAGCTTAGTAGAGGGACAGAACAGTTGGACTCAAGAAAAGAATTTACATTTCCTCCCCTTCTCCCAGTCCCCTCCCGCTCCCCTCCTCCCTCCCGCTGCTTCCTTAAAAGAGGGCATGGTGCCCAGCCCTGTGGGAAGTCCAAGGCCGTCACCCCTCCATCCAGTCCTAGGAAGGTGTGCATCCAAATCGACTAGGTTCCCAAAGAGATAATACATGCAGAGGAGATAGGTCTTAGTGTCATTGTTGATGGCTTCTCATTCTGCCCTCATTGGCAGCCACATTTAGAGAGTTCAGTTTGATCATATGCTCATTCAGTCCCGGTCCGGTCCGGCTGGATGTGGTGAGCTCCCATTAGATCAGGCACACTGTGTCAGTGGGTGGTCCAGCCCCTCACGGTCCTAAAAAAACAAAGTTAGTCTTTTTATATTTATTTATGTATACAATATTCTGTCTGTGTGTATGCCTGCGGGCCAGAAGAGGGCACCAGACCTCATTACAGATGGTTGTGAGCCACCCTGTGGTTGCTGGGAATTGAACTCAGGACCTTTGGAAGAGCAGGCAATGCTCCTAACCACTGAGCCATCTCTCCATTTAGTTTTTTGATGTCTAGATTCTTGAGTTATATATATATATTGGACATTAGTCCTCTGTTAGATGTGAAGTTGGTGAAAATCTTTCCCCATTCTGTAGGCTGCTATTTTGTCTTTTTGATGGAGACCTTTACCTTACAGAAACTTTTCAGTTTTGTGAGGTCGCATTTGTTAATTGTTGGTCATAATGTCTGTGCTATAGGTGTTTTGCCTTCTGTCTAGGAAGTTGTCCCCTGTGCCAATGTGTTCAAGGCTATTCCCCACTTTCTTTTCTGCCAGGTTTAGTGTATCTGGTTTTATATTGTGGTCTTTGATTCACTTGGAGTTGAGTTTTGTGCAGGGCAATAGATATGGATCTATTTACATTCTTCTACATGCTGACATCCAGCACCATTTATTGAAGATGCTTTCTTTTTTCAATTGTAAAATTTTGGCTTCTTTGTTATGGTAGTTTGAATGTAATTGACCCCCCATAAAGCTCATAGGAGTGGCACTATTAGGAGGTATGGCCTTGGTGGAGGAAGTGTGTAACTGAGAGGGCAGGTTTTGAGGTCTCTTATGCTCAAGTTGTACCAAGTTCAGGGGTGCAGGAAGTCCTTCTGTCTATGTGTTGCTTTTATTTGTTAATAAAGAAGCTACTTTTAGTGAATGGCTTGACAGAATATAGCCAGGCTGGAAGAGATAAATATAGAGAGAGTAGGCAGAGTCATGAGAAGCCATGTAGCCCCACCAGAGACAGACACTCTGGAACCTTGCTGGTAAGCCACAACCAAATGGCGATACACAGATGAATAGAAATGGGTTAACCAAAGATATAAGAGCTAGCTAGCAATATGCTTAAGCTAATTGCCAAGCAGTGATTTAAATAATACAGTTACTATTTATATTAATCTGAGGTAATGTCAGTCTTTGATACTGAGGTATGTTTCTAGTATGCAGCAGAAGGATGGATCCTGTTTTCATATTCCTTGTTTCATCCTGTGTCTTCTTATTGGGGAATTGAGTCCATTGATATTGAGAGATATTAATGACTAATGATTGTTAATTTTTGTTATTTTGTAGTTGTTGGTAGTGTGTGTGTGCATGTGTGTGTGTGTGTGTGTGTGTGTGTGTGTGTGTGTGTGTGTGTTTTCCTTCTTTGGGTTTTTTCAGTGGAAGATTGTTTATTGCTTGTGTTTTCATGGATGTAGTTAACTTTCTTGGGTTGGAATTTTCCTTCTAGGGTTGGTTGTATGGCAAGATATTGTTAATATTTGACTTTGTCATGAAATATCTTGTTTTATCTATCTATAGTGATTGAGAGTTTTGCTGTATACAGTAGTTTGGGCTGGCATCTATGGTCTCTTACAGTATCCAAGAAACCTGTCCAGGCCCTTCTGGCTTTTAGAGTCTCCATTGAGAAGCTGGGCACCTATTGGCCTCTGACTGATAATTACAAACTTAGGGTGGCTCAGTGTTCTGGTTCTCCAAGAGCAAGAAACTTAAATTTTATTTGAAATCATCTGATTACCAAATTCTGGCATTTAGAAGACCATTTGGAAAATGGTGCATCCAGAACCCAGTTCAGTACAATGTTCTGCCTCATAGGCTCATAGTTTCAGCCCATGACAATGCCCTCTAGTAAAGTACCAAGAGCAGATTGCTGGTATTTCTGTCCATGCCTTTCTAATCAAACAGCTTTGTTGTCTCTTCCTTCTAAGTGCCTTCCCATTTTCTTCTTTCCTCATTGCCAGGTTGAGTTGTTATCATTTCACCTCTTGGAGTCCACAACCTTCTGACAATTCTCTCCTGCTTTACACCCTCTTAATACTTTTTGTTTTACATTCAGAATGATTTGTCTAAACTTGAAATCAGATTATATCATTCCTGAATTTTACTCATTTGCTGATTGAGTTTGGTGCAAACCTAAGTGTGGCTTACAAAGTAAGTTGTGGTCTGTTGTTTACTGACTCTAGTCTCTTCCCTCTTCCTGCTCATTTAACCCATGCCATATTCCTGTCCTTGTGGACTACTTTCGGTTCCTTCAGTGAAACCAGTTATTTTTCACTTCCACATCTTTGCATCTGTTGACCCCTCTACCTACACATACCCTAACCTTCTAGAAGTGTCATGTACATAGTGCAATAAGTGTACTTTTCTGCTTAGGTTATCCCTCTGACTCCTGTCAGATGCAAAACGCTCTGCCTAATCTGTGTCTTAAGTACCACTCGCTTCCCTCCACTGTTTGAATTTCTTTAACATCAAGCGTTACTAATGCTGTTTCTTCTTTGAAGGGCCATTTTTCTCCTTCACACAACAGAATATAAAATACTAGCTCCTTTCCAAGGAATATTCAAACATAAAGGAATGTGGCTCAGATAACAAGATCAACTTTGTGCAAGTAGTTACTATGCATCCCAATATCCCAAAGACTCTTTCATTCCTGCTTTCTTTAAATGTTGATGGTTCTGTTCTTTAGGCACTTTTCCTTCTATTCTTAATGATCCATGCAGAGTTCTCCTGGTTTTTTTCTCCATTTCACACAGCTATGTTCTCATGCGAGCACATTTCAGACTTCATAACCTGGGACCCAACTCTGTGCTCACCCACTCCTGAGTAATGGTTTCTAGTGAGTTTTGTGCTACTTTTATCTCTAGAGTATTGACCTTCAGCTTTATCAAGAAAATAAAGTTTTGGCCAGGTGGTGGCGCACGCCTTTAATCCCAGGACTTGGGAGGCAGAGGCAGGCAGATCTCTGTGAGTTTGAGTCCAGCCTGGTCTACAAGAGCTAGTTCCAGGACAGGCTCCAAAGCTACAGTGAAACCCTGTCTCGAAACACCAAAAAAAAAAAAAAGAAAAGAAAAGAAAAGAAAAGAAAAGAAAGTTTAACAGTGCTTGCTAAACTGGTATTCTCTTATAGTAACTATTGTATAGTCCTTTTAAAAATAGGGTACCATGTATCACATACTAGCAATTTGAGAAGGAACAGGTGGGAACACTAATGCAGAAATAAATGGCAAAGGTGAGGGAAGGTTCAGAATGACCTTCACAGACCATGTCACTGAACCAAGATTAACAGATGAAATTTAATAGGAAAGGAAGTAAATTAATGCTTCTGTTCATGAATTAGTCATACAAGAACCAGAAAATAAGAACTATGATGGATAGCAGTTCAAAAGAAACTGTTTTTTGACTAGGTTGTAAATGGGAAAGACCTATAGTAAATTAAGTCAATCAAGACCAATTATGAGACACTTGCTTGAAAACTGAACACAAGGATAATATCTCTGGGCTTAGAAAAGAAGTGACTTGGGTACCCAATATTTAAGAATCAAAGCAACCCTATGGTTAAGTTATATCTCAGTGAGACCAACAACCAGTTATGGGACATATACAATGACTACTACACATAGAATCTGGTAACCTCATTTCACTTAGTAGCTTCTCATTGCTTATGGATATAGGGGTGGATTTTGATCTTCCCCACCTGCTCTTTGTGCTCACTGTCTGCTGCTCAGTTCTCATGTTGTAAGTTGGTCCAGGGTTGGCTGGCCCAGAATTAGTGAAGAATAACTTGGAGAATTATTGGAAGAAAGCAGGTTCCTAGAGGAAAGAAAGCTGCTAGCAGAACAGAGGGCAACGATCTTCTTTTGGCCTATCACAGGAGGATTTCTGACCTGGAAATAACCTTCTGTAGACTTTTTAAACTCTTGTGAGGGATGAAATGTGGAACTGAAAAAACTGCAAGTGACCCTAGTCTTGCAACATCTATCTTAGTGGTTACAAAGATATTCTTGAAATGGTTTTTGAAATATGAAAAATATAGACAAACTTTAGAGTCAATGTCTATAATCCCTGCACTTGAAACCATTATGAGTTTGAGGCCAGAGTAGGCTACATAGCAAACCTGAGGCTAGCTTGAGCTACATTTTAAGAACTTGTCTCACAAACAAAAACAACATTAACAAGAACAAAATAAGCACCACGAAGGCATTTGGGGATCAAGTGTTCAGAAGGGAAAAGAACAAAAGACAGGTGTCAACTCCCATTTGACAGGATGACTGGCTATAAGAAAGGTAAAACTGAATATAAAAAAGGTGACCATGGTGTTTATATGAAATTCATGTAACCACTATAACATTTCACATAGATGTGGGGCCTTATTATTGTTATTATTATTTTTATTATTCAAAACAGGCTTTCTCTGTGTATCTCTGGCTATCCTGGAACTCACTCTGTAGACCAGGCTGGCCTCGAACTCACAAAGATCTCCCTGCCTTTGCCTCCCTGAGTGCTGGGTTTAAAGACGTGCACCACCACCGCCGGGCTTAGATGTGGGGTCTTAAAATAACACATATGTAACCTCCTACAGTGTAGGTGTCAGAGGTCTCAAATGACTTTTACTGGGGTGAAAAGACCTGGCTTCTTCTGGTGACTCCATAGGAAATTCTTTGTTTCTTTAAGTTATTCTTAGCTGGGAGGATTCCTCAACTCTGGCTTTTGCTTTCTCCTTTTCAGTAATTCAATCTTCTCTACCTTCCTCTTTGATACTTTTGCTACATATTCAAAATCTACTAGGATAACATTTTCATCTCCAAAGTCTTGACTTAATCTTAGCTGCAAATTCCCTTCTGTAAGTTTCAATGTGTGATTTAAGTTTTAGTAATGTTTCTTTTACAAACGTGGGTGCTCTTGCGGTTGGGGCATAGATGTTAAGAATTGAAATGTCCTCTTGGTGAATTTTTCCTTTGATAGGTTTGAAATGTTTTTCTCCATCTCTTTTGACTAAGTTTGATTTGAAGTCTATTTTGTTAGATATTAGGATAGCCACACCAGCTTGCTTCTTAGGTCTATTTTTTGGGGGGGGGGAATCTTTTTTCAACCCTTTAATCTGAGGTAATATCTGTCTTTGATGTTGAGGTGTGTTTCTTGTATGCAGCAGAAGGAAGGATCCTGTTTTCATATCCATTGTTTTAGCTTGTGTCTTTTTATTGGGGAATTGAGCCCATTGATATTGAGAGATATTAATGACTAGTGATTGTTAATTTCTGTTATTTGTTGTTGTTGTTAGTGTGTGTGTCCCTTTTTTGGATTTTGTTGGTGTGAGATTATTTATTGCCTGTATTTTTCATGGGTGTAGTTAACTTCCTTGGGCTGCAGTTTTCCTTCTAGTCCCTTCTTAGTACTGAAAGTGTGGTTAAATATTTTTTAAATTTGACATTGTCATGAAATATCCTATTTTCTCTATCTATGGTGATTGAGAGTTCTGCTGTGTATAGTAGTCTGAGCTGGCATCTATGGTCTCTTAGAGTCTTCAAAACACCTGTCCAGTCTCTTCTGGCCTTCACAGTCTCCATAGAGAAGTTAGGTTTAATTACAATAGGTCTATTATTGTATGTTTCTTGGCCTTTTCCCTTGCAGCTTTTAATAGTCTTATTTTATTCTATTAGTTAGTGTTTTGATTATTATGTGGCATGGGAACTTTCTGATTCAATTTATTTGGTGTTCTGTAAGATTCTTCTATTTTTATAGTCATGTCCTTCTTTAGATCTGGAAAATTTTCTTCTATAATTTTGTTAAAAAGTTTTCTGGATTTTTGAGCTGGGATTCTTCTTCTATTACTATTATTCTTAGGTTATTTTCTTTTTATACCAGCCCAAATTTCCTGGATATTTGTTAGGAGTTTTTAGATTTAGCATTTTCTTTGACCTATCTATCATCTATCAAATTTCATCTATCAAATTTTCAGTGCCTTAGATTTCCTTCCATCTCTTGTATTCTGTTGATAATGCTTGCATCTGTGGTTCCTATGTGCTGGTCCAGACTTTCCATTTTCAGAATTCCCTCAGTTTGTATTTTCTTTATTGTTTCTTCTTTGATTTTCATATTTTCAGGTCTTGAATAGTTTCCTTCACCTGTTTATTTTTATTGACTTTCTTGACATTCTTTGAGGGATTTATTGATTTCTTTCATTTTTTTGGTTGTCTTTTCTCTATTTCTATAAGGAAGTTTTTAATTTTCTCTTTAAGGACCTCTATCATGTTCATAAAGTTGTTTCTAAGGTCATTTTCTTGTACTTTGGCTGCATTGGAATATTCAGCTCTTGCTGTCGTAGAATAACTGGGCTCTGGTTAATTCTTATGTATGATATAAGTGAGGGGCCAAGCTCATCTTTTTGCATACACTTAATGATTCTGTAATGATTTTCTATGTTATTACTGAGAGTAGGCTAATACTACATTCAATGAGGATATTATAAATAATGTGACACTGGTAAGATGCCGTCTTTCCAAAGAATGTCCTGATTTGTAGCATTTGTTAGTTTCTTTGGTATAAACACTCCAAACTATCACTGAAAGCCAACTCATTGAAGTGGGAAAGGCCACATTAATGGTTTTGAATTGCTTCATCCAAGCTCTAACAGGATATTGGATCTGTTTAGTTAACGTCCTTAGTGTTGTCCCTTTTTTACTCTTAACGAACAGAACATGAACAGAAAGAAGAAGCAATCTATCTATTCCTGCCACAAATAAAGCTGGAGCTCTTGGGGGGTTCTACACCCCCCCCTTAAGTATTGAAATAGTTATGGACGCTGCAGCTTTCCTGTGGGCATGTTTAATTTCATCTATCACATTTACTTTTAGGACAACTCTCAGCTTTGTTTTCTGGTGGAGATAAAAACATTTGATAAAGGAGGAGCCTAAGAGGGATGTATGGATTGCCCTGGGAAGGTAAAATAGATGAGATCTCCTGGGTAAACTGAGGGTGGGGGCAGTAGAGGGGAGGGACGGAGTGCAAGAGCAGTGAAAGAGATTCTTGATATGGAGAGCCCTTGTGGGGTTAGGAAGAAACCTGGTGCTAGGGAAACTCCCAGGAATCCACAAAGATGACCCCAGCTAAGACTCCTAGCAATAGTGGAGAGGGTGACTGAACTGGCCTTCCCCTGTAATCATATTGCTAAATATCCTAGCTATCATCATAGTCTTCATCCAGTAACTGATGGAAGCAGATGCAGAGATCCGTAGCCAAGCACCAGGTCAAGCTCTGGGAGTCCAGTCAAAGAGAGGAAGGAGGGATTATATGAGCAAAGGGGTTCAAGATCGTGATAGGAAAATCCACAGAGACAGCTGACCTGAGCTAGTAGGACCTTACAGACTATGGACTGACAGCTGGGGAGCCTGCATGGAAACGAACTAGGCCCTCTGCATGTGGGCAACAGTTGTGTAACTTGGTCTGTTCGAGGGGCCTCTAGAAGCAGGACCTGGCTCATGAGCTGGTGATTTGGAGCTCATTCTCTATGGTGGGATGACTTGCTCAGCCTTGATGCTGCAGGGAAAGGCTTGGTCCTGCCTCAACTTAATGTGCCAGGCTTTGTTGACTACCCATGGGAGGCCTTACCCTTTCAGAGGAGTGAATGGGGGGGTTGATTGGAGAAGGTGGGGGAAGGAGAGGAAGGAGGAGTGGGAGCGAGAACTGAGGTTGGTATGTAAAATGAATAAGAAATTTAAAATAAAAAATTTGATTTACTATGATAAAAACGAAGTGTAAAAATTGGTCAACATTTTGTATTTTCATGTAGACTGATTCAAGATTTAAATTACAAAGGTGATTCACCTTCCCTTATTTTTCTTTCTTCTCAGGAATCAAATATGAAATTAAGAAAATGGCAAAGAGCAAAATATTCGTCTCCACAAACATTCAGATGATATCAAGAGCTGAGGGATTGAAGTTGCAGACTGTGACACTGACTCAGAGAAATGAACCTAAGCTTCCTTTTCAGGCCTGGGGCAGATGTGTTTAAGAAACAGCTATTAGAATGTATGTGCAGCTAAGTGTGACAGGCATAGCTTTAAATACATTGTTACAAAGTGGGAAGAGGCAGGGGCAGGGGAACTGGAACTGTGAGCAGTGTGAGGAGTCTGGAGGGGAAATCTGATTTGAGTTTCTGTCACTACTTGACAAGATCTATATTCGATGTCTTTATAACTGCCATTATTTTAACTACCCATTTGGAAACTAAGGCTCAGAGATGTCAAAATGCCGACTCCAGGCCTTTGACCTGTAAACACCTGTCCTTTTAAGGCCTGTGTCCAATGTGTGTTGTGAGTCAACCAGGAAACTCAGACTCTGTCTTTCATGACCTCCTGCAACGCCAGTGGTTCATTCTCTAGTACCCTGGCTCCTCTATACACTGAGGGTATTATACCAGACTTTGTGCCATAATCCAAGGGTGTCATGCTTCTGGAGTTTGTTCATAACAAACCTTCATCTTGGAATGATCTTGCTGTGTTTTATTCTAAGAAACGTCTGTCATTTCATCTCTTCTTTCTTTCCTTCTCAACTTTCTTCCTTTCTCCTTTCATCTTTCTTTCCTTTCACTCTTCATTTTTTCTTTCTGTTCACAAAAAGTGGTTTTCCTTATGATATTGCTGTGTTGAAAGTTGGACAGTGTTGAAAAGTGGATAGAAAATAAGCATCATCTGGATTTGGTGAGCTCCCATTAGTTCAGGCACACTGTCTCAGTGGGTGGACCAGACCCTCACGGTCCTAACTTCCTTGCTCCTCTTCTCCCACCTTCTGCCCTTCGACTAGACCCTGGGAGCTCAGTCTATTGCTCTGATGTGAATGTGGGTCTCTGTCTCTATCTCCATCCATCGGACAAAATTTCTATGGTGGTGATCAAAATATTCATCAATGTGACTCTGGGACAAGGCTAGTTCTGGCACCCTCTCCTCTGCTGCCCAAATACGTAGCTGGGGACATCCCCGTGGACACCTGGGATCCCCTCCAGGGCCAAGTATCTTGCCATTCCTAAAATGACTCCCTTAATGTAGATATCTTATTCCCTTTTCCAATATCCACCTTTCCTCCATCTCCACCCTCCCACTCCCCCAAGCTCTCCCCAGACCTTCCCTTCTCCCTTCTCCTCCCCC